>FASU01030016.1:0-19462 GCA_001486225.1 Heliconius pardalinus sergestus
TTAATTGTGATAAAATACTCTTATAGGGTCGGACCGGGCGGCCCGGAGTAAAATACTCTTATAGGGCCGAGTACGGGTCGGGCCCACTAGTAGATAATAAAAATATTAATTAACGAGATATGTCCCTACACACTATTGAATAGTAATTTAAGAGTTATGATTAGAAAACTAAATTCAAAAATTATACAACAATCCGATATGGTTTAGAGGCTAGGAGACCTGGCCTCACCCAGGAGGGTATCGGTACCGGTACTCGATTACCGGTATCGGAATTAAGTATTTGTTGTTTTTGTATTAATAACATTCTTTTTATTATTTTTTTGTACGTATATACTTATTTACACTTTATTTTTAAATTTTCAAATATATTTAATATTTATTAAATCTTACCTCCAGATTGCCGCGAACTGCGGCTGTATCTTGACATCTCTTCGCCTGTCTCTTTGGTTACAGCTTGACTTTCTTCTGTGACTCTCTCTTCTAAGTGTCCTTTAGTTACAGTTTGATCGCCTTCCTCCGACTTTTGTTCAGATTTCTGTTCAGTTTGGAGTATTTCTTTATCAAGAGTCTCGTGATTGCCGTTGAGAGTTTTCTTATCTTTTACACTTTTACGAGAAGAAATCGGCTTTTTTTCAGTTTCTGGTTGAACGTTTTCTTTATTTTCGTATGTTGCTATTGCGTCTCCGTTGATTTGAGACTTACTTTCCTCTGAAACCTTGTTAGCTTCTTCTATAACCACCTCAGATTTACTATTTTCTTTTAAAAGTGTTTTATTGTCACTCTTATTGTTTTCTACAATTGGACCGCTTTTGTCTGTAACTTTTTCTTGTATTACTGATTGAATATCAGTTTGTGATTCTTCAATTGAAACATTTGATGATTGACGACTATAAGAAATTGATTCTTTAGTATTTATTGAAGATTCTACAGATTTGATCTCTTTTGTCAAATTTTCACACTTTAAATCTTTTTTTATTTCCAAATTACTTTCTGCTATAGTACTTTTGCTCGTTAGAGCTTGGATTGTATCTGTGCTAGAAAGACTCGTATCAGTTTTTACAGATACTGTTTCGTTTTTAGTGCTTTCTAAAGTTTGAGATAGGTTGGCGCCTTTTATTATTGTAGTAGCGTTATTTGCTTGTAGTTCACTGGAAGATGTTTCAGTTACTTGGCGACTATACGATTCAGAACGATGTGCTTCTGACTTTTCTTCAACTGTTGAAGACTGACTTGTTAATATTTGTGTCGCCTTAGATCTCTCTACACTCTCCTCTTGAGGAGTTTGAGGAGTAGCTTGATTTTCTATAGAATGTTCTGATACAGCTTGTTCACTTTGTGACCGGGATGTGACTGTTTCACTGGCTTGTATCACTGTTGATTTATTTTCTAAATCAGTTGTGATTTCACTCTCAACACTGAGTAAAGTTTGAATTTCCTGAACTTCACTGATTGATTCAGCTACTTCAACTTTAACTATTTTCCTAGCGTGTTCTTCTTCGATTGAAGCTTTTCTTTTAGTTTTAATTTGTTGAGCTTCTTCCGACACAACTTCAGTTATTTCAAGTTCTTTGACTCGAGATTTTTTCTCTTGTCTCTCTTCTTCTTGATCTTCAGTTTCTCGTTTTCTTTTTTCTTCAATTTGTTGTTCTTCTTCAGTTGATGATGCTAGAACTTGAAGATCATCAGCGGCGTGTTCGGCTAACGCGACTGAAATAAAAAAAAAAAAAGTTATTTGCAAAGTATTTTTTCAATTATTTTTTTAACTCTAATTAGATAATTTAATCTAAAATTATGCGTGTTGAATGGAATGGAATGGAAGGAATTCAACGCAGGGCTTTGCCTGGACACCAGAACGAAAAAATGAAAATATTCATTATAATAAATATTTCATTTCCTTGAATGGGGATCGAACCCACAATCAGTCGCATTTACTGTCACACTTTGTACCCTTGCGCTACGACAGGCCTTACTACGATGTGGTTATACTATAGGAAATTTTGCGTTGCAATGCTGAGTATTTCATTAATGGACCAGACATACGTAAGGATAAAAAATTATTTAAAAATGGTAACATATTTTTTTATTATATTAATATATGAATGAAATGTAGTACATACCGAGGTCACTAGCGTACTGTCTGATCTCCCTTAGCCAAGCTGTCTTTGTAGATTCTTTACGGGCCTTAAAAGTAAAGACTAACGGAGGCTCCTTTTGATGGAGCTCAAACTTGGTGGTTTGTGAATGATCTTTAATTTCTACCTCAGGAAGCTGGAAAAACGAAAATATTACACAGCTAGATTTTTTTTATCACTCTGTTGGTATATTTTATTGAAACATAGGAACGTTCGAAACGCAATAATTAAAAAACTGAATTTAAAACATAGCACATGTCTTCTTGTTCTTCTTCTTTAAAACATAGTACATTAATATGTAGTATTAACAGGTAAAAAAATGAAGAATTTCATTATATATTACTCTTTGGAAACTTTTCAATTTGTAAATATGTGTCAAGGTCTTTTCTAAAATATATAAAATCATATTTACCTTGATGATATGGGTTAGTATAAAGACTGATCTGTCATCAGCGACCTTCTGAACCTCACAGACCAAGATCCTGGCTTTGAATAAGAAGATGTATCTATTTTGGGGGTCACCGTCGAAGTCAACAGTGAACCAATCGTGAGTTAGCAACCTGCCGAGTTTGTAGATGTTCCCGCGGTAGCCTTCGATGCTAGCTATGAAGAGATTGTTTGTTGCACGACTGGGAACGCCCAAAAATAATTCTAAAGCCTTTTGTAGATCGGTGCAATCGTCCCCGAGACGTTTTGAATATTTGACCAATTCCTGAAAAATAATAATAAATACTCTTTTTAAAATATGCAACGCTTACGCATAAATAGTGCTTTGCAAATATTTTCTTTTTGTTTAACGATCAATTCTATAAATATTTCTTAAATATGTAAACATTTAGTCTAGTAAATTATATTGAGAGTAATATCTAGAACCGATCATTTCATATTAGTTTAATATAATTTTGTTTACTTTACACTTACTATAAAACGCTAGCTTTAATTTAAAATAACTATTTTTGGGGTGTGTGCCCTCGTAACTTCTATAATTGAATGACGAAAATTCCAATTGAATAGAACTGCCTCATAATGTTCTAATGAATCAAATGCAGTTAAATTGTAATTGTTCCACAAGATCCGTTACTCAGGTTACGCAACGAAAACAGTTTTGCTAATACACAGAAGATATTTTGGGAACTTGCTTCGCAGTCCACTCATAAACAAAGCTGATAGGGTGTTTGTTCGGCACAATTTAACGCATTGAAGATCCGCTTGGAAGAATGAAGATCAACATTTTTGGCAAACATCAATACAACATTGAGACAGCATATTTGACCTTTATGGCAAAAGAGAATGTTAATTATTGCTTATTTTAAGTATATGGATTAAATTTACCTTCAGAAGAAGTTGGTAGTCGTTGATCCTCTGAATGGGTAATTTCAGATGTTCCGTGAGGCCTTTGTCGTCACCGAGTTTGTCCGCCAAAGCCTGTGATGTGTTAATATACGTTAATATTTGACATACAATTTTGATTGTGAAGAAATCTTTAAAAAGAAGAATTTCAATAAGAGAACGAGTATAAATATTGAAAAACCGTATTACCGTATTTACTTTGGTCCCGTAAATTTCATGTTCTATTTTTAAGCTTTGTACCTATTATTATTGTCTTTGTATATCTTTGATTGAAATAAAATGAGCCAAATACAATGAATATTTCTAAAATGATTATTCAAAATACTAAATAATGTACTACATGATATGAATAGAATGTATTCATCCACCTGCTTTTACATCTTATAATAATATATTATGATCGTAATTGAAACGATAGCAAAAGTGTTTCATCATCTGCGTTAACTCATACCGGCTGGCGGCAAGTCAACTAATTATATTGATATTCTATGAATGGACTTCCTACAGTGTGATTGATAATATAATTATCATCCTATTCTAAATCGCAATAACAGAAAGTTATCATCCATATTTTGTAGTGCTATTTATTTAAAACACGCCATTACAAGAGGACGTCGTGGCTCAGTGGCTCAGTGGGATTTTATTTAAATTAGGATGATTATATTTAGTATGTTTCCATTACCCCGCTCTGGTAGACTTTTGTCGTGTTGCCAGAGCGAGAAAATGAAAAAAATCTTCGTATGGGAGTTGAACCCACAGCGGTCCAGTTTACAAACATATACTGTACCGCTGCCTAAAGACGGCCTCAACGTCAAAAGTGATTTTATATAAAAAGTTTGTAATAAATATTTCATCTATTTCTATTTTGTACTTCTGGAAATATTTCATAGCAGCCTCAACTGTCCTCATAATATGTCGAGGTATTCTAAATATAAGCTTACCAATGATGCTTCTCCATGCGACCGATTTATGATAATTTTAGTGTTATTGCTTTTATTTTGTAAGTATCAATTATGAAGTAATTTTTATAAAACTAAAGAATTTAATTGCTTTTGGTAAATTTTTTCATTTCTTCCCTCTCAGTAATAAATAACCATGTACCTAATATATTCTGATAAACTATAAACAATTTTTGTATAATAGGTACTACTAAAGTAATTTGTCTCAATCCCAAATTTATATTTAAAACATTTATTTTAATGATAATCCATTATATAGGTAAATATATAAAATATTAAGTATATTAGGACTCCACTGCCTACTCGTAAATCTAATCTAAGCGCTTTAGACAACCATGGCCTGCATCCTATAATGGCAGCTTTACTGATGATTTTTTATGGAGACAATTCGGCGGAAGAATCCTGTGACTGTAATGGCTACGTATTATGTATTTAATTCCTACCACCACTCAACACACAATGCATCCAGAATTCCGCGAAAAGTGGGGAGTCTCTACTAAGTTCCCTCTGCCTACCCTGCTCATTTGGGATACGTGACGTTAATAAAAAAGTTATATGTAGTGTATAGGACTGTTGTTTACTTTGTTTCATAAACTGAATGCTCCTAATTTTACCTATAGGTACTTCTGAAGTGTGAAATATAGTAGAATTCTGTTTTCATACTTTCATGCAACAAAAATCACTTTAAAATTATTCATACTGTTTCCAATAAGTTAGTATAATAATTACAATATACATTTATAAAAGCTTAATTGTCTCATCTTGCCATTAAACTCTCTCCTCAGTGAGTGACTAACAGACAACGCACAGTAAAATCTAAGGGGCGTAGAACGAAAGAAATTTTAACATATAGGGTACTCGTAGTTAAAGAGTGTAGACTCTAGGATAAGACACTAATGAGAAGATTTCCCGAAGTTTCTAAGTTTCTCTACTACATTTAATTAAAAAATATCCTAACTTAAACTTCTTTTAAGTTTATTATTTGTTGAATTATCTTAAATTAGTCGGATTTATCCATTATTATATGATTATTAATAAGAAATATGTTTTCAGAATATGTCTAGAGCTTGCTAATCGATCGAAACACAAATTTATTATCTTGTTACATCAACAAAATTACGTTTAATTACACTATTAAGTTTCAAACTCGTACTAAAACTCTTTAAAATTTTACTCATATTCATTCATTTTCTCATTTTAAAGAGGTACATTTTTTTATTTATTTAATAGCGTCGTACCACGGGCAGAAGGAACTTAGTGTTACGACATTCCGTTCCCCACGTTTTTATCGAGACAATTTATTCCCTTTTGCGGAGATTGAATTCAAAATTGTCACGTTTACAGTCAGACGCTGCCCTACAGTGGGTTCGATTCCCACAAGTAGAAACGATAAACAAATATTTTCATTTCACCACCTAACACGCAGTATCTCGAAAACTGGGCAAAATATGAGAAACGGGAGAGTCTTCCCTGTTCCATGTTAACATTGGGGTTCTTCTTCTTTGTCTATAGCTTAAATTATGAGAGATGCGTTACAAGTAAAAAAAAAATATGTATGTTACCGAACGTCATAACGAAAAATATTTTCGCTACATTCGTTTGTCTAAAACTCATGAATGTGCACGCGTCACGGTCTAATATAAACATTTTTATATTCTTAATTATAATTCTAGTACATTTTTCCAATTATTATTAATATAAACAACGATAAATATAAAAATATGTAGCTTCAAAATTGTTTTAAAATGTAAATCTACAGAATTGTTCAATATTGACAAAACGCTAGGGACTTGGTTGATTGTGTCCAAATTCAAGGACACAGATCATGACATTGATACTTATACATTAGCTCTGGAACCTTTATAAAACATAAAATGGGTCAAGGCCATCCAGTGGCCGTTTTCGAGTAACGACTGACAGACGAACACTCAGCGCACGTCACGGCCCGAACACCCACGGCACTCAAAAATAAACTAGACATCGCTTGAAACACTATACTTTGGGCGTTTTTGTTGAATGCTCCGCAGAAGATCTTATATTTAGTACCTAGCAGGTATACTTAGACCTTTCTCGTACAATGGCTGACCTGAGTGGGGAGTTACAGGCAAAAACACAATCACAGTCACACACTTCACTCGTCCGAGTGGTCGAAGGTCGGTAACGCTGGAGCGAGCGAGGTGTTCGCGGCCGCGGCTTCCAAGCGACTGGTTACCTCCATGGCTGCCCGATTCGCTTCTATAGTTAGAACAACGATTTTTAGGATAACGCCATTTCTCTTGTGACGTCGCTATCAGATCCACGGTCAGCTATCAAGGTCGCTAAACAAAACTTTTGTCCTCTGGATGATAGCGGTTTACAAATTAAGAAATCGTGCTCAATATATTTTTTTACTAGTTTCGTATTCCGTCTAAGAATTTTGTTTTATACATGCCACATTCTTAATGCCAAGGTAACCCTATGACTTTTTCCAACTCCATGAATTCTCTTGCACTGCAGGGTAGAGAGAAGGAACGTAATGTTATGATATTACGTTTCCCACTTTCCGCCCAACTAGACATTGCGAGGAGACTAAATGTAGTCTCCTACGCGCTTGGTGTACAAAAGCCAGGAAATGAAAATAAATATAATCATTTCCCTAAGGGGGACTTGAACCCACAAACGTTACGTTTACAGTCAGACTCTATTCCATTGCACTGCACCAGGTACACCTGTATTACCTCAGTCTAGTACACAATTTATTTGACATAATATGTACTTATAAAATTTGTCACCTATAATTAACCTTAAAGGTTTACTAATGTAAAGCTAGATTTTTTTTATTCAGGTTCATCACGCATATAGCAGATTAGGTAGAGGAAGCCTGGGAGCCTAGCGGTAAGACACTACGTTCCCATTAAGACACTTGTGTTCGACAGATTCCGCCGAATCTAGAGGCAAAACTTTGTTTGATTTATGGAAGCATTAGACCAATTTATTCTTAGGATTGACTCAGGGGGAGCGGACATGAAGGAAGCGTAGGTTTTGTTATTTTGCGCGTCACTTAAATAGCCCGAGAAATAGTCATGCATTTTGTGTGGAACATACAAGATTTGTAAGACAATTTTTTTAAATATTAATCGTTATCCATTAAAGTATGTAGAATAAATAATATATAAGAAGACTGACTGTTTATTTCATAGTTGTTGCTTCGTACTAATTATTTCATTTCGTCGAGTGCGTCCAGCATCAGTGTTTTCTCGCACATAGCAGGGTGGCAGGGAAACTAATGTTAGGACATTCGATCACCCAATTTCTATACAATATTTTAAAAACTACGTATTGAATGAATATATACAGAAAATAATTTATTTCTTTCAGTATAAATCACATCATCACAACATCGCTTTGTTTTGACTCTAATGCTGCAATAATTGTAACATCATAAATTAGTAATAAAAACAGGACAACGGTGTTATGCACCACCCATTCACACTTGCTGTGCATGACGAAAATCTACAATCCGCTATTAATAAAGCATGAACCTAAAAAAATATTAAAATGTAAGATAAAATAATTTCAATCCATAAATGATCTGACCGAGTGCCATATTCAACTGATCAAATTGGTAAATATACAAACATGTTAATATCAGTTAAATGTTAGTTGCCGTCTCCTAGTGGCTTTATAAATTGGCATTAGTTTATATCATTTTAATAAATATTACGTCAATTTATCATATTAACTATAAATACAGATTTTGACGCAAATCTTGCAACGAATTAATGTTGACTTGATGGGCACACTTACATTTATTATCTGATCTTACGCACAACGAGTGATTAATTAAATTAATTCATCCAGAGGAGAGTCGTGGCGCAAGGCCTCAAGTATCTGACTGTATAGGTGACACGTTGTGGGTTCGATTTATACTCTTGGAAATTTATTATTTAATATTTTCATCTCTTCGCTATGCTGTCTAGACAAGCCGCGGCGTTGAGTTCCGCTACTCAACACGCATTGCCTCCTGAATTCGGTGGAAAGTGGGGAACGGATAATGTTAATATTAGATTCCAAGGTACCCTCAACCCTCTACCTTGCTATGCGCGGGATACAATGTGAATGTTTAAAAAAATCATATAGATACCAAATTCATGCCCCCTCGAATATAGCTGAGTAAGGAATGTCAACTTCTTAAGACACTCGGTTTTCTGCCATAGGATAGGCTCTCTTAAGACATTGCTTAAGGAATTAGTATCATAATCTTAGTCTTTTTATAGATATTTAACAATACAATACATGACCAAATATACAATGTAGGACAAAACATTTAATTAGACTAGAAATTATCCTCGTAATCTTCGTCTGACCAGTCAAAATCAATACGTAGCCACTAGACTAATAGACAAATTGGTAATATAGTATTAAAGTTACTATACAACGTTAAATGACTGGTCCCTTTCATTTTGCCAAGCTATTGGATATTGTCATCATATTTTATTAATAGTGCCAAGACTCAACAACTAAATGAATGGGAGGAGAAAATATTTGGTTAAGTGGTTATATACAGCCAATAATAATAGGCGATATCGTGAGTAATGCCCGACTGTAAACGCGAAAGTTGTGGGTTCGATCCCACTCGAGGGAATGTTTATATTTTAATTATTTAATTTTTCCAGTCAAGTTAAAATTATCGCCACTTTGGGTTTCCCGCCCACTGAACGACGTCTCTAAAATACAGAACTGCAGAATGAATAGTCTTAACATAAGGTTTTTATAAGGTTAGAAAAGGCGTAAAAAATAATACTATCTATGTGAAATTTTACGCATAATTGTATACGATAGTTATAGGTTTAAATCTGATAAACTACTAAGCTTCATTCTTGCTCAATGGTTCTTATTAGCAAATGGAGTGATTTAAAAAAATAAGGAACAGACAGTTATCATAGAAATGCCATGTCATAATGTAATGAAAACAGACTTTATGGAACTTCTAAATTTCTATCGAAATTAGTTCAGCAAAACATAGAAACCTTCGCATTTATAATATAAGACGATTACACACAACAAATACTTTTAGTATTTTTCAATTACTGACATTTGTCTGTGTATTTATAAAGTCAACACACTATCTGATATATAGCGCTATAATAAAATTATATAGCCGTGGTGCATTGCAATAAAGGTGTGTCTGTACGCGACGGTGTTGGGTTCGATATCCACTCGGGGGATGAATCATTATTTTTTTATATTGAAAGAATAAGAAATTAATTCCTCGCTCTAGCACTTAGGCAAAGACCCGGCGTGATGTCCGCCACTCACCACTCAATGCGTCCACAATTCAGCGAAAAATGGGGAGCGGATTATTTCAACAATAGGCTCCCACTGTCTAACCTGTTATATGCGGAGTACAGCGTGAAGCTAAAACAATTACACAAAATAAAAACCCTCCATTCCTCTCGTAACCGTTCACGTAGGACGTCTGGTTTACCAGAATAAGCAAGACGCTTTTTTTTTCATTTATTTAACTTTACGCCGTATCCCTAGCCGAATAATCAGAGATAAGCCAAGCTTTACAGCGATAGTTCAGTGAGAAGCCATCCCAATATCTTTTCAGTTTGGGCGATGAAGAGGTCGGTCGGCGATGGCAGAGCGCCAAGTTCTAGAATAGTCCGCGTTCCGCAAGCAACGCGCTGTCAGCGGTGTCGGGGGTAAACCCTAACAAGTGAACGTTTGTGATACGCTTTGTTGAAATTAATTGAAATTCTATGGAATATTAATTTAATAACCTCATTTTGTATTTATAGAATAAGAAATTTTACAGTATATTGATTTAACCCGATTTTATATTGTATTATTTAAAATAATAATCAAAATATTTTATTAAACATTATACGCAGGTGATTTCATGGCTTCAATTATAGATGGATTTTGCCACCAAGCGTCTCTATATAAAAGTAAACAATAAAGTGACGTACCATTACGTAGGTTACCTTAGAAATTGTAGTAGATATTAATATTTTTTGTTAGTAGATATTAATATTTCTTGTTTATAGAGTCATTTATACCTATCTAATAAAAAAGTCACAAGTAATGTCAAGTTACTCGAATTTCCCCGTGTGGATATCGAACAAATAACCGTCGTAGTTACAGTCAGATGCTGTATGTATATGATTTCTATATTATAAACATATTGTTTGGCTTATATTTTAAATTTTCATGAATTTCATTTTTGTTTAATGCCCTCTGTTAATAGCACTTAAATATATTAATCAGTATTGAAGTAGATTACAGCGACATCTGTTGTAGGTTTCATTTTCAGTAAAGTTCAATCTGAAAATGAAGCTTTAAAAGCTTGGTGTTAGTTCTTGTACCATTCGATAGATGGCGCCTTAGCTGATAGATATATTCGTCAATATTATTTAATTTCAATTAAACAGGGTCACGCAGCACGTTGTCTCCGTACAAAACTGGAAAGGCAGATGGTATCTCGTATTAAAATATTTCATTCATTCCCCACTACCGCCAAATTTTGGAGATATTTAATTGGCGAACCTCAATCCCGCACTTTGTATTGTTACAATTATCAAAAGTCTACAATACAATATTACCTTAAAATACTTCGACACGACGGGATCGTGTCTGAGTAGATGCTGTGCCCGAGGCTCATCACGACAGTACGCCACGTGCTTGTCGAACTCCCTTTCCATACGAAGAAGTGCTCTGCCCAGCATTTTTGGTTCTCCCGCATAGTATTTGATGCCTTCTAATAGCGAACTGAAAATGTAGATTTGTTTTAGTTTTTTTGTATAAATAAGGTATTAAAAATGGGCATTAAGTTCAAGCAGTAGCATAATTAATCATGAGATTAGTAAACGTATTATATTTATATCTATACGTTGTATCTACCTTATGGCTGGGTAAGCAGAGGAAAACAAGTGTTAAAATACTTTGTAATAATATTTCACGCACTGTATAATTGTCGAGACAATGCGTGTTGAGTGACGAAACTCAACGCCGCGTCTAGTCTTGTTACTAGGAAGAACAACAGAAATAATTCATTGCCCCAAGCGGGAAACGTCCATAACCGACATGTTTTAAGTTTTTTTAAGCTGAATACTGTAAGAAATAAGACTCACGTATTATGAAATTCGCAGATCTGTCTAAAGTTCGAGAACAGTAACTCCCGATTGTCGAACACGGGTTTCGGCGTGGTCGCCTTGTCCATCGGCCGCATGTACTTGCTGACCACTTGTTGCATGTCGCGGCCGAATTCTTCTTCCGTTTCTATGAGCTCTCGTACTACTGTCCTATAGATATAAAAAGCATTCTTTTTAAACCTCGAATTAATCTTAATGTTTTTATAATTTTATTATTTTCTACATTATTCTACTACTAAACCAAAGCGGTGTAAATTGAATAAAATTGTGGTAATGATACCACGAATTCAGCGTACTTGGTGATATATTAAGTGGTTGGCAACGATACTGGGGGTAACGAGACAGGCGGTGAATAATTAGGTACGAATTTGATTTATCACCTGTAGGATGAAACAACGACATCGAAAGCAACTCACTGTACCTACACGTGATCGTTGTGGGTTCGAAAAACTGTCAGTTTAATTTTAACATTGAAGAGAATACTTTTTTGATATATCCTCTCGCACGTGCAGGGCAGGAGATGAAAATAATCATTCCTTCGGCATAAAAACCCACAATCATCATGTTTACAGACTCACGCTTGTGCCCCTACGCCACGACGGCGTGCCCTACATGCAATGCGTGTTTGGCTCGAATTTGGCACCTTTGGTACTTAGCAGATGTTACGAGAGTGCAAACGAGTAATTTGACTGTGAAATTATAATGATTAATGATTGTAGTTTCGATATTTATGTAGAAAAGAGCTTGTACGAATCTATGTTTAGTTTAGTGCTACTATTTATACAGTTTGTATATACGAACCAATTATAATAATATTATAGCGTAAGAGGTATTCCTTTTCGACAAAGTATCATTCTGTATGATTTTTAAGTGTTTTAGCAGACGTAACGTTTTTTTCTGACTCTACTTGAACATAAATAAACGGCTTTGAATTCCGCCACTCAATACGAAAGGTCTCAAGAACTGGGCGATGTGTGAGAACGGAGTGACTTCATCTTACACAAAATAGTTTTTTTTAATTAATAAGCACAAACTGGAAATTGGGACGATTTATCCACATATGTTTATTGGTTCTCCATCTTTCGCTAGGCCCACTCTGCAAATAAAAAAGCAACGAAGTCGAAGTCTACACTCTTAAAACATCGATCATACGCCATTACCGTGAAACACAAATTATTTGGTCAGTCGACAGTGTGTTTGGCCCAAACCATGATTTAGTGCAGTAATATATCAAATCTCCATTATACGCCTGTTTCGAATATAAGTTTGAACTCGTATATATTCTAGAATATGAGTGTTTTGCTATTTGTGACTTGTCGCACCTATTTATTTTGGACAATTGGAATGTAAAATAATTCATTTACATTTCTGTATGTTGCTGTTTACTGTTAGGTGAATCTAAATTAATCTAATAAGCAATGTTTGGTTAAACACGCATATCTCGAGAATAATTGGTTTTGTATAACATTTTGTTTGTGTTAGGCTCTTTATTTATCGAAGAAGGCTATTTTTATGTTATTTTTTTGCATCCTTAGTGGGAAGTAACATTTTTCAAATGTTAAAAATATTCAATATACTATGGCATACTCTCTTGCCAAATGATTATCCTTTTTAATTCTTTGAGTAAAGGAAATTTGCAAAGTCTCCCTAACAACAAAAACAAGCTCCGCTTCACGCTGCATCCCGCACATAACCTGGGGACCTAGTAAAGCACTCTGTTCCCATTAAGACACTTTTGTTCCCCATTTTATATTTCATTACATCAAATGAGAATCGAACTCACAATCTGTCACGTTTACAGTCGCACGCTACCTACGCTACTCTACGCTGCGACAGACCTGGGCAACAAGTTCGATGTAGAAAATAGAATAACGGTTTTAAAATGTCAAATCTAAGTAACATTATAATGACATCATTTGTTTACAGATAAGCAAGAAAAGGTGTAAAATAATTTTCACAAAAATAACAAATTTGAAACAAAGAATCATATAAAAACAATTATGTTAATAAATATAATTTTAGTATATTGTTACCTCTTCTCAAAGTAGGACAAATTTCGATATAAAACGTCAACAAGAGAAGGACGCGAGCAAATAAAATAGCAATTTACTGCATTCATGTTGACAGCGTGCAATACTTCCGCCAAAATTTGGGAGTTAATTTGAAGCAAGTGACGATTTTCAAAATAATATGTAGTACTAAAATTAGAAAAGGGTAATTTTTTTAATAAATGTTTCTTATATTTTTTAGCTTCACGCTGTATCCCCCATATAGCGAGATACACACCCTGCTACATGCGTCCAATTAATTATTAATTAGTGAAACTAATGTCAAAACACTTCGTTCTCCATTTGCTGATTAACTTTCGAGATATTGCAAGTAAAATGTCGAAAAGATATATCAAATTCTTTATACGATTTTTGTGTCTTCCGATCAAACTCACTGTTTTTATCAGGATACTTTCTACACTATAACAAAATAAAAAATATGATATGTGCAAATTCTGAACTGTCTTCTAAAGCTATCATATACAGCAGGAATGTTTTAGTAGACAGAGGGGACCTAGTCATTTCCGTCTTACCGTCCAATTTTTCAAGACATTACAAGTGGTGAAGCTCATTGCGACGCTTTGTCTTGTTACCAGAGCGAGGAAAATAAAATATAATCATTACCCTGAGCTGAGATCGAATCCACAGCCACTGCGTTTACAGCCAAACCCTATCCCATGACCCCACGACGACTTCGATAGAATATAATTATAGAATATAATCATTTATTTTAATAAAATAACTTCTTCAATTGCTCGTTTACTTACTGTCGCCTAGCGGCTAACGCAGTCTGGTCCCGCTCGGGTACCTTCTCTCGTAGCACGTCCGCGGGCACGTAACCCTGCCTCGAGGAAATATCTCCGCCTTGGACGTCTTCTATCACACGGACAAGCCATCTGGAAATAAAGGAAATACATAAAATTTAATCAATTTAATTTAGTTTCATGTGTAAAAAATTTATTAAGACACGAAATTTATTTGAAAGAAGTTTTGTTTAGAGTTAGAGGATAACCGTAAATCTAGTGACAGAGTTATATTTTTTTAAATCTTCACACTGTACCGCCAAAATAGCAGCATGAGTAGATGGAACCTAGTGTTAAGGTAAGGTTCCTCGCCAGCCATCCAATTCTAGGGAAGCTGTGCGGTTGCCTTAATTTTCTTTTGTAAAAGTAGTGAATACGTATTTAATAATTTGACAGGAATTGGAACTTGCAACCAAAGTGAGTTGAGTGACTTTTTATTATTTATGCTTTCTATATATTTTAGTAAGGAGTGTGACCTAGTTGAGAGTCACTCCTTGTCTCATATAAAGAATACACATACGAGTATATCACCTACATATGTAGACGATGCGTTAAAATATTATCTTCCACTAATGCTACAACAATAATATTCGAAAAAGAAAACTGACATTTCTAAAAACATTTAAAAAAATAACAAATTGAAATTCATATATTTATATCAATTTAACACAAAAAATAAACATTTGTATAAAAAAGAAATTCTATTAGAAACTAAATAAACAATACAGCTGATCCGTGCAACGCGACGGTGTCCAGATGCAAAATTTCAGATTTCAGATTTAGACTGACTTTGATTGTTCTATAAAAAACCTAGAATCTAGAGTTAGGCTAATGAACCTGTGGGCGACGACCTCGTGGCCACTAAGCTGTAAAAACTGTAATAGTACGCCGAGAATGAGATATAGGTACATCAAAAAAATTAAAATGAATTAAAATTTGTGTATGTTTAAAATTGGGGCGCAGTGCTACATTGAAAGTAAAGGCAGTAGTTGTGGATTCTATACCCAATTCCTCGCTCTGGTAACAAGTCGGTGTTACGGTGATGAGCTTCGCCACTTAAAACAACGTTTTAAATATTATGTGGTGCGTAGGGAACGGAGTTTTTAGAGTTTAGGCTCCCTCTGCCTACTCCCCTATATTCATGCTACGGCGTGAACCTAAGAAACAATTTCTGATAAAACTGTGACTTTACCTGCACTTAAATTATTTTTGGAAACTTTTCGATCAAAAATTTTTAATCCAAGCTAAGGCATCTAATTGATTCTTGGTGAAGCAAGAGCATATGATTTATATAAAATATTGTATCGAAAATATAAATTCTCAACCATAACATCTAAAATCAACACGCATATATCAACACAAATATGACCCGCCCTAGTTCCAAATTAATTATGATCATATAAAACGTAATTTACGTTCCAAGACAAACTATTGCGCGCGTCATGCGTATACGCAGCTTAGTTTAGTTCGATCTTGCGCAACCACGGTAGCTGATCGGCACTGTTGATGCTAGTGATGAAAGGGAGGAAGTTTCAGCAATAGGAAAATATTATAACTTTTTGAAGATATATAATAAATCGTCGTAATAAGTAATCGTCATTGACGCTATCGTGATGAAATAATTCAATTGCTTTATAAATCATATAATTACTAGCTTTTACTTGCCGTTTCACCAGTTTGGTCAAATGGAAATAACAACAATTGAAAACATCGAAACGATTTATGTGATGTGATGTAGCCTATAAGTACAGCCTTCCTCGATAAATTGACCTCCTAATACGAAAAAAGAAATCAATTAGAACCAGTTATTCTTGACATTAGCGTGTTCAACCAAATACTCTTCAGTTTTAGATTATAACTACTAAATACTACTATAATATAGACGATTTCATCACAAAAAACAAAGAAATCTCCACATTTTTTTGGTCAAAACACAATTTAAGAGCATTTCCGCATTACGCAAAAATAATTGAAAGTGACACGAATAAAACGAAAACATATGTATTTTCCATTATTCATCTAAACAACAATTGGGTTAAGTGACAGAAGACAATTAAAATTTAATTCAAATACCGCTACTTTCCTCTTTCCGAATATAATATCTAATAAAATGGCTATTGTTTTGTAATCTATTAAGCGACGTCCATTATAATGTATTCGAACACATTCATCATTTTAGACCATAGGTTCGATTCCCATTCGGGATATTGAAATTATTTTTTTTTCTCGATCGGAATAACAATAGGAATAGAGCATCTTAACTCTACGTTCCCCTGCTCACTTTTCTATATGCGGGAAAAAGCGTCAGAAAAAAATAATCAATAAATAAAATACTGTCTCATTTTTCATCGAAAATCTTTGATATTTATATATTCCCTGATGTTTAAAATCTAAAAGCGTACAAAGAAGATATTATTTTGGATAGCAAACCAAGGTATAAGTCATAAAGGTGCGCCTTTGAAAAGCTCAGACGGTCATTGCCTCACAATTGACATTAATAGTCCTGTCCATACGAATATAATTCACCGTGTACACTCACTTGCGAGATTAGACCTGTCGCGTTACAAATAATTATTGTAACGGAAGACATTTTCAAAGACCTAAGAGACCTGAATCTGTTTAAACGTGGGTAGAGACGCTTTGTTTTCTAAACGAAAACAAAATGCTTGTCAAAATATTTTCTGTGATCTTTAATAGGCGATATATCATCTATACTAATATTATAAAGCCGAAGAAAACAATACACTCAATTTATTAATACACTAATTCCTACCCACCTTTCTCTATATCGCTCATTTATTGCAAAAATGTCATATTTGTTGACCTTTTTAAATATTATATACGACACGCTATAAGTGTGTGATTATAAATAGTTTTTCGAATATATTGACATATTTCAATTTTTATGAAAAAGAATATTGTTGCCTTATTATAATCGATATATTAAGATCTATTGGTTGATCAAATACAGTGTAATTAACCGAAATCTAAGCCTTTTATCCAGATCTTCATCACAATGTGGGTCTCTAGTCTTTCATCTGTAGAAGACAAACTATAAACAAAATGTTAATCGAGTCCATTGATGTTTTACGTAAAACGATGGACAGTGTTTCTTTTTACGCAATTGCACGACGCAAAGGAGGGTAATGTGTTAATTTTATCTAACATAATTTCGGAATTTTGAAACTGCCGGGTGTTATACTACCCGTAATAAATACCAGTAGTTTTTAAACTTACCCGTAATTGTTTTTCGCTACAATCCTTCGATACAATCCCTGAATTTATTTTTTTAAAAACATAATATAGATAAATTTAAAATATTATTTTACAAGAAAGTCCTTTTATTGAGCTATATTAAAAAAAAATATGTATGGCAGAAAGTGAGGAACTGCCGCCTACCCTATTATTAAGTCGCGAAGCCGACTAAAACTTATTTTTGGTAGAATTTTAACCCATAACCATTGTTTCTTTAAATAATTCCATTCCATTAACAAATTATGAGGGCAGAACTTGAACACCGTATAATCTCTGAAGTCGTAAATCTGGCAAGCGGACACGCCGCGCCGTCAGAGGACTAAGCGATTGTTCGGTCGCTTCCTGAAGGAAGGATTTATGGCGCTAATTTGGTACACGAAAATACGCGTGGACTGTAATTATGTAAAAATTAATTAACGTCACGTTCTCGATCTTTTTTCAGGACGGTCTTGTATAGATTTTTTTAGCTTTACGTTTATTATAATATTATTGTGCAATCCTAATATAATAAAAGTAAACAAAATGAAAAATTATTTAGAAAAATCAGAACGAAGTTGTCGTGCAGTTGCACGCGCATGTAACTGTTTGTGCACGTGCAAATGTTAACAGCTTGTGAGTTCGATTCCCACTCGAGGAAATAAAATATTTCTTCATTTCTTCGCTCTGGTGTCGAGGCAAAGCAAAGTGTTGAGTTCCGTCGGACGAATTGACCGAGTGACTTATTGAGGAAGGATTGTCTAAACACTAGTTTCCCAAGTTCCCTTTGCCTACTCTGCTATGTGCGGGATACGGCGTGAAGCTGTAAATATAAAAAAAACAAATAAAAGGGACACACCGAGTTGTTTTTAGCAGGAAAACCTAAAATAACATTAAATCAAAGATCGACGCGGCATCATTTGGGCGATCCAGCCGTTAACCTCAATACTTCCCAGTTCCCAACGTGATGTCATAGTTGTATAAAAAGCTTCCGCCCCACATCCGCCACTCCAGTTTGAGTTCATGGCGCAGGGTTAACTAATTATCTCGTTTTTATAATGAACTAATTACTATTTAAAGCTATGTATTAATTTATTATATTAAGATTTCTCAAAGGAATTCCAATTTTTAAACTATACCCAATCTATCTGCGAGAGATAAGAAATTGAAACGTGCATTGTATATCAAAGACCGCTATGTTCTTTTGGTGGTAGCTTTATATTATTTTTGCTTGCAAAACTCTATTTCAGTAAAAAACGATATCGAATTTAAACTAAAGTCCCTGTACTACGGGAGACTAACAAAACAAATTTCTAGGTGTGCATTTCTAAATAGAATGAGCTTTCTATTAATTTTAAAAGATCTATTTCAACTCCATCACCTCAGGTTGAATCGCTCCAGTTGAAAGATTGTTTATTTAAATTGGGCGAGTAAATATGAAACTATTTAAACGTTTTGCTCGGCTGAAACATATTTTGTTTAGTTTTAAAACTATCTCCTATATTTATACTCCTGCGAATATGTTGTTTAAATAATGAGAAAAATCTCTTTAAAGAACGAGTGAATAGGCACTACCTAGGTAAGCATGCTCCACCTTCGTTCACATCGTCACTTACCACCAGGTGAGATAGCGGACAAAAGCTTGCCTATCTACAATCAAAAAAAAATAATGTGTAAATCTATTGAAAAGTAAAAAATGCAAATCAATTAAGATTTAAAATCTATTATAAATATCTATCTTTTTAAATATGAAACGAAAATGTTTAAAAGAACCTTATTAAAAAACATAAATGTAAAATGAGA
>FASU01030034.1:0-15855 GCA_001486225.1 Heliconius pardalinus sergestus
CCCGCTCTCCCCTACCTTATATTTTATTGTTAATCAAAGTAACACAAAATAAAAACAATTAAATCAGCTTTACATTGTATCCCGCAAACGGCAAGATAGGTAGGGGGAACATAGTGTTAAGACACTTCGTTCCCCACTTTTCGTGAATTTTTTCAAGGGATTGCATTTTTGAGTGGCGGAGGTCCAGACCGGGCTTTTGACTTGGTGCCAGAGCGTAGAAATGAAAATATTAATTAATAATATTACATTATAAGTTGCCAATGTTCTTTTTCTAACTTACTCGTTACTGCCGTATGTAAAAGTAAAAATTATCAATAGACATTGCGACAAACTCATCGTCATACTCTTTCTAAAATAAACTATATAAATATAATAATAGACTAAATATAAAAAAAAACTAAACCAAAATGGAATCCACGACCACTTATTTAACAATATGCAAAAACGACATAATAATAAAATATTAAATAAACTTTTTCACAAACTTAGTTCATCCTAATTATACCGCTATGCCAGATTTCTACCGTCCTAGAAACCCACGCGTACAGACAAGCGATTCTTTCTATACGTAAAGCTATATCTAAAATTCATAGTGAAATAAGTATAAGAACTAGCTACGAAAAAACTTATTACCATATAAATGATAACAACCTAAAGTTTTTTATGGAAATTAATACTTTATTACATAAAAATAAGGTATCTTTTTAGGTTTATTAATTTGGAAGTTAGGCCCTTTTTGGTGTAAGGAGGAATACGGCAGTACAGGCCAATGCACGATGCATACAACTAATAGTGTTGCGTCTTGCATCGGAATAACGTAGTGATGTACATTTTTAATATTATATGTAATAGTTTTTTTATTACAACGGTTTGGTAATGCTATAGTATTAAATTTTAGGGCTTAAATTGGGTAGTATTAATTTAGTATAAATTGGATTTTATTATAAATATATGTACTAAATATATAATATATTATAATATTATTTTCTTTAAAATATTTCAAATATAAATAAAATTATAAAAAAGAAAAATTATAAGCTTTTATTTTAAATTAATTGTTGCACTAAGCAGAGTTATTAAAAAAAAGTATTTCACTATTTATGTTTTAAATTCTAAAGTTATTCCAAAAGTACGAAAGAAAAAGCGCTTTAAAAATAACAACGCTAGAGCTAAGCGCTGGCCATTCCTTCCCGATGCCTGTAAACGTTCGATATAGGCTAAAACATATTATTATATGCAAGACGTTTCTTGTACTACGCCAAAACTAGGGTTGCTTGTCGCTTACTTTTTTTTGTATATGTAAACTTTTTTTTTTATGTGGTGCTGCGCTGACTGTCTAAGCGGTGGTTGTGGGTTCGATCTCTACAAGGGGAATTAATTATTTTAATTTCCTCGCTCTGGTACCAAGATTAAACTCGACATTGAGTTCCGTCTCAACATGCAATAACACAAGAATTTGGTGGTCTTTTAACACAAGATATACTTGATGAAACTTGTGTTGACACTCCGTTCTTCTCTTCTCCGTCCTATTTAGAGACTTTACGTTTTGACTAGCGATCGTGCATTCTATGTGTTTAAATTGTGAAGCGAGGAATAAAATTAAATACATAAAAAATCTTTTGAGTAATTATCCTAGAGTGGAAATCGTAGAATTTCACGATTATCGTGAGGCTTATTCTAATAAAAACATAACTACCAGTATAATAAAAATACATGCCTTTTCAACTTAAAACTTAGTATGTATAAGGAAAGAAAGAAGAAAGCGATCATTGTGACCTTAGTTCATTAAAAATATATAACTCTGATGGCAGATACAATGGGTCACATCGAAGCGGTGGACGAGCTGGTATGTGACGTGACCATCACAGAGCCTTCCTCTAAGTGTACCAGCCAATATAAACATATTTATTTCTATATGCCAATACAAACAATTTGATCGAGTAGTTTCTGAGATTAACTGTAAATCAAACAAATTCTTCAGCTTTATAATGTTAGTACATATGCAACTCCTTTTCTTTTTTTAACTCTTTCTGCTAAACCTATAAATTACATGTAACGTTAACTATAAAGGAATACTAATTACAGCTAAAAAATTATATTATAATTGTATATTATTTAAACGTTATTGAAATATTCATACCTATATGTTAATAAATATGGAAATTTCTTGAATTGAAGATAAAATCTAAGAAAGAGAAGAATTATATGACGGGTAAATAAAATTTTTAATTATATTTTTTTGTTTGAAAAAATATCTAACCTATTACGAAAAAACATATAAATCAATATAGATTTTGTAAATGCAAGTTAAAATACCATATCATAATGTTAAAATATCATTTTGAAAAACAAAATAAAAAGATTTCCTTTATTGATTCTAAGAATCAATAAAGCAACCATATTAAAAAAAAACAGTATTGATTCTTTTCCCACTTCTGTGTAGGCCTCTCTAGTTTCTATAAAATATAAGTAAAAGGAAGTGTTGATTATACTGTCCTAGTACAGCCCTACGCCCCGCAGGCAAATATGAACGAATGTAAGTTGACTTAGAATAAGTGTGTTCTGCAATCGAGAGTCCGCCAGTGTTAGATCATAATGTGTTGAAAGTGCCTGTGCGCTACAATGCCAACGCACCGGCAAAAAAACCGCCATCTTTAATAAAAACCACTTCTCCGTAACAAATTATAGTAAAAAGTGACCAAATTTGTGCAAAATTCAAAGTGAAATTCGTTTTGGGGAAATTAAAAAAAATGCAATTACGTAATTAGTGTTCAATATTTTCGCGCGCACCCGCCATGTTGGTTTTGGAAATGTAAAAGCATAGACTATATATATTTTTTTGGTTTTGTGTTCGGACTTTATGGAGGCAAAGGTCAGTTCAGTGTTTTTTTTGTATTTTTTATTTTTTATAAATGACAAAAAAATATTCTATAATTTATGATTATTTTCGAATAAGTTCAATAAAAATATTAGTGTTAATCCTACATTTTATTATCATTAATGCTTTGGCGGTCAAAAATACTTATTTCGATAACTTTATTTCGCTTCTTTCTTAAATTGTTTATATAAATATTTATAATGACTAATTTACTACGGATGGATTATAGTTTCGTATTCGAGTTTTCTTTATTATTATTTTTATACAATTCTAAATATTTTTACAATAAATAAAATAGGAACAGAAGACACGGACGGAATATAGGTAAAGTTCTGGCATTTTATGAGCATTACTTAAGAAATATTTATATGAAAAATAAAATTAAAATTAGATTTATATTATTAGCCAAAATTACAGAATATTAATATTGCAATATATTATAATATTGTAGTAGTATAATAACGCGCCTAAATGTGTCCAGCACCTGACGCCGAATCTGTAATAGGTATCCAAAAATAAAAATTTGTCATTATAATAAATATAGTAAAGAATTACATATTGTGAATGATGTAAGTTACCTATATTTAAAACAGAATATAAATATTTCAAATTTGCTTATTAGAATTTGATTTTGGCTTAAGTTCAATAGAATCATAAAAAAATAATTAAAAAAGCGACGTCAGGCAGTTAGTGTTCACGCGAAACTTCATGTTCTTCGTATGTCCGTTTTCTACTTTTCGAATCATTATGTGATGAGTGGCGGAACTCAACGCCGTGCATGTCTAATAGCGAGCGAGAATCAAACCTACTACCATCGCGTTTTACAATCAGTAGCCCGCTGGGTCGAGATGGTTTCTAAGATTATTACAATTTTAGGCTTAATAAAAATTGTAAATTTATAAAACTTTTACAGGTTATCAAAAAATTTTTTACTTGGAAAATTTTCGCGCTTATAATTTTCTACGTTTTTTAAGTGCGAAAAATAATTTAAATTGAAAACATGTGTAAGTACCTAACATAAATTATATTAATCAAAAATCTATGCAAGAAAATTTTGTTTCAAAGCTGTATTTAATAACTGTTATTATTTTCATGTATTATATTATTAACTTCAATGGTTTATCGTCATTTTATAATAAAAGAACCACTAAACTTTATAGTAGTTAGATTAAGCTTTTACGAAAAGTTTTTAATATTATTGAAACACATATGTATTTATTATACAATTTTATACTTTTCTGTAAATATATGTAGATATTATATAATTATTATTTTTGTCTTACTTTTCTGTAAGTATTATTTTTGTACTT
Organism: Heliconius pardalinus sergestus; assembly: GCA_001486225.1. Lineage (NCBI taxonomy): Eukaryota > Metazoa > Arthropoda > Insecta > Lepidoptera > Nymphalidae > Heliconius > Heliconius pardalinus. The sequence continues at coordinate 4,189 of FASU01030034.1, forward strand.
AGGTATATCTTTTTATTTAACTGTTTTTTATGAATAATTAAGGTAGTCGTTGTACTTAAATGAGATCTAAAGCTAGTTAATTAATGTCAAAATAACACCTTAGTATGCTTTATATAATACATATTCATAAAAATATAAATAACAATAAATTTAAAATTGAATATTAATTGATTAATAATAGAAATAGGTCGCAAAGGCTTTTGAGCTTAAAGCTTTTCAATCATTGATTGAACTTTCTCCACTAATTAGAACTTGGTAGTAATGTTAACTAACAAATCTACTTTGGACGGACGGAAAGCGATGTATATATTTTTATATTTAGTTATTGTATTGACATGATTGTAATTACCTATATATATTTGAGTGTTTTTTTTAATTAATTATTCTAAATTAAAAATTTAAAAATCGAAATATTGAATTTTTTCCTACTTAGTAGGGGGTAATCTCAGAAATAAGGTATTGCCAAGATACTCCTTTCTAGACTATCCGTTGCGTTGCGTGGAACGGCGGAATTTAACACGCGTTTTTGCACTAACAGAGCAGTGAAATGAAAAAAAAAAACGCCTCGAGTCGAGATCGAATCCACAACCATCGGCTTTATAACCAGACTATTTCTCTGGCAATTATTTTTTGAAGTAGTTCTTTAACTGTCGGTTTTCAGGCTTTAATCAATAAAGCTGAATGAACGTAACTATTCTATTTGTGTCAATTTGCATTTTATTAGGCTGATCGTTGATGTAGATGGACAAACAAAATAACGAAGATCAATTACATACATACATACATACATACATAAGTACGTATTGTTATCTAGGTCCTATATTAATTAGGTGATTTTAAGCGGCCTTGTTTGTTACTAATATTTTTAATTAGTGATAAATAACATTGGAAAACTTAAATATACTTATTTTAGTTTTTTAGCTTAGCGCTGTATCCCACACGGAAAAAGATATGCAAAAGGAACCTGGGAACCTATTGTTAAAACATCTCGTTTACATTTAGACACTTTCGTTTTCCACTTTCCATCGAATGTATTAGGTAGATTTAGGTAGGATTATAACCTACATACTCGTATGTAGTCTATACAGGAATCCTTCTAACATGTATTAGCTTTAAGGAAAATGCTAAAATAGAAAACCGAAAGAACTATTTATAATTTACAATTTCAGCATTTTTCTTTTCTTCACTTTTATCTTTCCTTTTTTATTTAAATCTTTAAATTTAATTCTATTTCTTTAAAGAATTATGAAATGCTGGTAGTATAATGAATAATGATTTGTCGCAATTATTAAATTGTCGTATTAAGTGTCGTATTACGCAATGTTTCTAAAATAAGGAGAGCGGAATGTCTGAACACTACGTACCTTGCTTTATGCTGTATAAAAAAACTCCCATACAAAATAATGTAAACGAACTAACAACCATTAAATTTACCATAGAAGATTAATCATACATTTTGCGCCGCGAACGCTTCTTTCAAGTAGGTACCGTTATAAATAATAGATGAAGAAAAAAAGGAATATTTTATATAGTCACGGTAAGATTTAACAATAAAAGGATTGGCGCTTAGTTACGTAATGTTTTTTAAAGGCAATACGTTGTTTTGTACGTACGAAGCATGTATTATCGTGTTGACTGTTCCCATTGTCACTTTACGTAGTAAGGCCAGGGTATATAGAAAAAATATATGTTATATGGTAAACATATTATGTAAAAATAACATCGATTTATTATATTTGTGGCTTGGCTGACTGAAGGCGATAGTTACGAGCTTAAAATCTGTTTTTTTTTAGCTTCACGTTGTATCCCGCACATAGCAGGATAAGCAGAGGGAAAATTGATGGTGGTGAAATTTAGATGTATTAAATATTTTTATAGCCATGGTATTTGAATATAATACAATATAAAAAATTATAATTCACATTAATAAATTGTTAATCAATGATATTGTAAATTCTACGTTGGATAATTTTGTTAATTAGTAGGTATTAGATATTATTTTTAAAAATTTCTATATCACATTTTTTCTCTGGTGTAGAAAATTAGAACGCGGAGTTTAGTTACGGGCTTAAAAAATTAAAAGGTGCAAAACCAAGTGTCTTAATTCTACTTCTGTGAAAAATTCCTCAACTGCTCTACAGTAAGTTAAATATTGTTGAAAAGTGCTTCGTTTAATGCACCCGCGCAGTAATATAAGAACTAGCATAGTTTATGCACAGATTTACATACATTTCAATAAACCTAGCGCAGTTGCCCATATAAAAATGTAGCTCAGAATCAAACATATATTTTAATAAAAATACTGTAGACTCATAAGGTATAAAAAATCTTAGAATTATCTTATAAAAAAAATATGATGATTTAATTAATTTAAGTTTTTATTTTAAAAATATTATTTTTTTATACAGAGACACTGTATGTTGAGTGATAGGGCACTCACGATCATCTTGTATTAGTGCTATACTATATACAAAAATAAAATTTTATTTACATACATATTACAAATTTCGACTGAAAATATGAAAATTTTTAAAATTATCTCTCTTCTTCAGTCTCACATTAAGAAAAGTAACTAAAAATCTTTTACTCTTCGTACCAAAATTATATTAATTATGATATTTTATTTACCTGAGTTTTCATGTTTATATTAAAAGTAATCAGCGTGGCGCGCAGCGTTGAGTTCCGCTACCTTACACCCAATATCCCGAAAATTGGTCGAAGAGTGAAGTACGGAGTGTCTTAAAGCTAGGTTTACTTTACCTACCCTGCTCAGCTAAGCTAAGTTACTAATTTTTCATAAATAAAACATAGAAAATCATAGAGAATCCCTTATTAATGTATTTATTAATATAATAAACCAAAATTTGCGGTTTCTAAATGATATAGGAGAAGGTAAATGTACCTATAGAATATTTTAACTAGAATTCTATACTAGCTACTATTATTTATTAGAGGTTAATACTCGCCACTTTACCGCAATAACTAGTTACTAGATATTAGTTTAATTTTATGTTTATATATTAATTATGGTAGAATTATATATGAAAGTTAAATTCGTTGTATGTTCCAGGCAGGTTATTAATGAGATAATCTTGTTTAATGATTAAAATCGCTCTATATTTCTTAATTAGAAAAAAAATGTAATTAGTATTTTATTATATAATTTGTACAGAAGTGTTAACAGATTTGGCGAAGTGATAATGATGTAAATACGATTTGGGTGGTAGTGTTGGTACATTTTATCTTATCAGAGCGAGAATAAACTAATAATTGAAATGTATAATTTTTTTAAAGATTTTTTTTATATATTTAATTTATAGCGCTTCTCCTTAACCATAAATTCTTATAACGGTATCGCTATAAAATACAAAGTAGGTAAGTCAAAGTTGTTCCGTGGGAAAGATTTTTCCTATAAAATAAGCTTTACAAATCGGGACCAAACGTTGACAATACCGCAATCCATTTCCAGCGAAGGTTGGAAGTCGAAAATAAACTAATACTATGAGAAATTTTATTTAATACATTTCCTATAGCTTTATTTTGTTTAGAGAATATATTATAGTATTTTATATATCCTCTTGGACGGTTTCCATAAGTTTTCTAGAAATAATAGTAGGATATTGATTAAGAGATCTATAGCAAAACTTCTTATAACACTTAATTTTATCATTGGTTTCTATGGTGACTATAGAAGGTAACAAAATTACTTCACAAATTCAAATGTAGCTTCATTTGAATACATATATAATAAAAAGCACTCTTTTCTACTTCAAGTCACACTATAAGTGCAATGCCACAAATGTGCTCAGAGCTTTGGTAGCAAGGCAATGAGCAGCGTTGAGTTACGCCACTCATATGCTTCGATAATTGGACGGAAAGAGGGGAACAGGCTTACTGAACAATAGGTTCCCTCTGCTTAACTTATTATATACGATATGCGTGAAGCCCTAAGTGAGGATCGAACCCGTTTAATACTAGTCTACAGTCTAGAATATAGGATGGTAATAGTACTAGGTCGGACGCCGCGCCGTTTGTTACATTTCAAACGATAAACGATCGAGATTTCCTAAGAGCATTTTAATTGGATGAATAATTCTTACATGCTATACGTATTACCTACTATTCTAAACAAATTTAATGGTGATTCAGTATGTATTTCAATTGGGACTAAAGTGGCATAAGATAATATTAATTTTTTTAGCTTTCACGTTTTATCCCTCTTTTTTACGCTGTCCTCTCGAAACATGAATTTATTGAAGTAACGTAAGTTCTCAAATTTCCATCAATCAGTTCTGAAAGTATTTATATTTACCCTGAATACAAATATTTCCTCAAATTAACTTGAATCCACGACTTTCTAGTGCCATACCGTCAGTTTAGAGTGTAAAACTGTTAACAGCCTATTAAGAAAATTCTTAGGAGAGACTGTAGAGGAAGAGGGAGAGATTTGTATTCTCTACTATATGAAATTAATTAAATATCGAGTTTAATATAAACAGACTTACAAGTTTATACTGTAAACCAAGGATGTGTTGAATATACTAATAGTGGAATGTTCTGCCTCCTGAGATTTTCCCAGAGCGCTACAATTTGGTGGCTTTCATGCGTCGTGTGGACACCTTCACCTACGATGCTCCTCTGTTGTTGTCATTCCTTCGAGTGTGATCGGTACTAGAACCATATCCATTGGGAAATGGAACCACTTCATTATGTTCTCTTATCGCTTTTTCTATAGATTTTTTTAAAAATATTATGTTATTTATAATTTTTTGGTATTATACAAGTTAACCGCGTATACCTAAAATATTTTTCTTATTGATATTTTTTTTAAGCTTCAAGCTGTATGGTAGGTAAAAGGAACCTGGTAACCTAGGGTTCCCATTAAGACAATTCAATACCGAGCCTTGCTCTGTTAGTAGGACGAGGAAATTAAGATATTAAATATTTCATTTCCTCGAGTGGGAATTGAACCCACGACCTGTTGCGTTTACAGTTGCACTCTTCTGCCTAGGCGCCACTACTGGCCTTAAATGACACACACAAACTTAGAGTGATAGATCTCTTTACATTTATTAAAAAATATCATCATAGACTTAACATCGATACTTCGCCGGTTCTATATGAAAATGTATTTCAAAAACACTAGCGCTAGAACAATGCTTTGTTTAGATAATAATTTAACACGTTGCAGGAAAAAGGACAATAGAATAGCGCGTAGTGTCGTTAACTGTTGCAAATAGACATTGCTGTCAATAGACTTGGGAAAAATGCACTTTTAACCGATTTCAAAAAAGGAGGTCAGCTGTTTGACCTGTAAGTAGGTATTGAAATTGGATAATATTTGAGTATGAAGATCTATTTAGGCTTACAAGCACATGTACTATGGCTTTGTTATTTTTAATATTTCTCAGTAACTCTGTATCTGGTATATTCTAACTTAAGAACAATTTAAGTTTTTTCAAAGTCGGTGATAAAGAAGATATGAACATTCACGCACTTCTGGAACATGCACATTGTATGTAACCTACTAGGTAATTGACAGGCATCAGAAGTAGGTTTATTTTTTTAAATAACTTTTTCTAGTACTAGGATATTCTCCTCCTCTGTCCACTAGGTACATAAATAATTATTAAGGATTTTTTTTATAAAGAAACGTCTTGTTACCAGAGTGAGAAAATAAACATATTGCATTCACCCAAGTAGGAACCGAATCCGTGAACGTCGCAGTAAAGTGAGACGCTGTTTCACTGAGTCACGATGGGCTTATATATATATAAAAATGAAAAAGCTTTATTTTCTTATACAGACTGTGGCTACAAGTCTGTTTGTTTCTGACAGCGCATCACATAAACCAAAGCTTGGCGGGCGTGCCAAAAAACATGGAGCACGCTGACTGTGAAGTCTTGATACTGTTAGTGTATAAGGTATACCAGTTATACGTAGGTATATTTTTTATAAAATATCTATAATTTTATTTGATTTAATTTGATTCATTTACAGGTATTTTAAATAAATATTTTAGCTAATATGAATTTAGTTTTGGTAGTGTAACCAAAACTAAATTCATATTATCTAAAATATATATATATAGGAAGTTATAAATAAATAATTGAAATATTTATTTCAATTTCAATAATTTATTTAAATATGTACGTAAATAATTGATTTTACATTTCCCTTTTAAAAATGTGGGAAGTAATAAAGGAAGTGGTGTTCATGACTTAAAGTCTTAACTGGTCGCAGCCATACATAATACATAAGCGTTAACCGTATCAACTACCACTTTAAATACAAATTGAAACACAGTCATGGATTGACGGATCAGAATCTTAGAAATAATATTAGTTAACTAGGAAAGCTATTCTTGTACTAAATGGCTATGTATGTTTAAGATTATTTATAGTATAGCAATTTAATCTTATACAGGTACAATTAATAGTGATTTCATAAATTAAAAAAAGAAAAAATTCTGTCTTAATCTAAATACTGCTTACATATCTTTATATTTTATGAAACAGTAGAAAAGCTTTTAAGATTTCATTAAAACTAAAACATTGATTTGAAGAGACATTTTTGTAAGGCCAAGGCCAACCTGCGGCTGTAGTACCTTTGATGATGATGATGACATTTCTGTATAGTTAATAATAATATATAACTAAAGTAAAAAACATATTAACTAAACATACTATAATAAACTTAAAGCATCAAAATCGCTCGCACCTCGTACGACCTGTATAAAAAACACAGCATCGTAAAAATAGATGCTTGAAAAATGAGCGGCATATTTAAAGAGAGTGACCAATCGGGTGTCGCCGTTGCGTGTGTGCGTGACGTTAGACGTTAGTATTGTGTTAGTGTGTTAGAAATTCGGCAACACCATTGGTGAATAGATAACACCTACGTTGAATATATAATTTTTTTTTCTACGTAATATTTACTTAAAAATTTTGGGAAGACGCCATTGCTAAGTTCTAAATGCAATAGCTGTAAATTAGTTTTTTTTTAAACAAACTTTTATTTATAACTAACGAAATACACAATGAAATTGACGACAAAATTATTTGTATAGTAATCTGAATAGCTTTAGAGTTGTAATAATATTATCATTTTAAAGATATATTGTATATTGGAAACTAAAGTTTCAGTAAATTCAATAAAACAATAATTTTGTAGCTATTTTGTTAAATATTAAATTAAATTTACTTTGTAAGTAAATATAATTCTTTAATTCATGAACTAATTTCAATAAAATAAACACTAAATGCTAAAGGAACTTAACTAAAATACAATAGTGAAAAGCACATTTACATCTATTTAGTCTTTTCTAACAGATAAACAGACAATACTTTGAACTTATTTTGGAATGTACTAAAGAAGAGTATAAGAATCTTGAGTTCTAGGCTGTATAATTACTAACGTTTAGTTGTTCATTTTGTAGTAGTTGTAGAAGAGAGAGAGAGCGTAGTCCTTATTTATTATGAAATTGATTTTGGATCACTATGTTGCTGAAATGCAACGAAGAATTCAAATGTCTCATCTAAAATGTGTAATTGGCAAAATATGAATTTTCTTTTGGCACAGATACATGTTATAAAAATGTATCGCAAAATAGATTAAATGATTTATCTATATATATATATAAAGCTTTTCCCTTACTGAGTGATTGAGAGACAACGTACAGACAAAAAAAAACTGGACATAAAATTTGAAGTCATACTGTTCCATACTCTCAATTCTAATCTCTACGTTTCCCACATTCAGCCAATTTTTAGAATTTTCAACTCGTTGTATGAGTGGCGTAATTCAACGCTGCGCTTTGTCTTGTTACCAGGGAAAAGAAATGAAAATATTAATACCTTGAGCGGGAATCGAACCCACAATCGTCACGTAGACTGACAGGCACTGTGGCGTCTCAATTTTTTAATATTAATACTACTATTTTATCAAAAGGCGGTCGGATAAAAGTCGATCTGAGCGCGCCTCAAGTGCATCAGAACGAAATCCGGCGTTATTTTTGCAGCAACCTTGAAAATGAATTTTAGTGGATATTTTTGTGATGCACCCATTGCACTTGGCATCGCAGATCTCGCTTTTTGATTATTTATAAAAAGACCGCGATCGCTGTGACGTAATCGCGCTGAAAGAATACTCTTAGGGCTTCAGAAAGTTGGATATTTATAGACACATATTATTTTATTTTATATTATAAAGAATTATGATACATTTTAAAATGGTTTCAGCGATTTCATTTACTTTCTAATATGTAAAAAAACATGACAATATTTGGATAAAATAGTTTAATGAGACCTATAGAGCAGATGTCAAGTAAATCCACACCAGGGTATCGATACTCGTATGAAACTCGTAAAGAATTTCTTATTTTAGTCCAATTCTTTCATATGCAATTTTCGACTGTAAATGCGATGGTTTTAGGTTAGATTCCCTCGGGGGAATCAATTATTTTAATTTTCTGCACTTTGGTAACAAAACAAAATGCGGCGTTAAACTCCGCCGCTTCCGTCGAAAATTGTGCATAAAGTGGAGTATCTTAATAATTAAGAGTTTTCTATGAATTTAGTTGCTTAGAAAAAAACTAGTAAAAATATAGTATTTTAGGGTATCCATAAAAATTAATTATTTTCAAAGATATAATATTTAACATCGAGATACCATACCACATAAAAATGTAATTATAACCGACTTTAACGGAGGAGGTTCTCAATTCGGTTGACAGGTACGTTTATGTTCAGATTACGGAATCGATTCATTCTTTTTTTAAGTTTCATGCTATATCCTGCAGAGTAGAAACCCAGTGTTACACTTCCTTTTGCGCTTTCCACTTAAATTCTAGACAATACATATCAATTAGCGTAACTCAACGCCGCGTGGTAACATAATAATCGAAAAAATACGTAATAACTTTCATTAACTGTAGATTTCATCAACAACAAACCAAGCCGGCCATGTTCTAGAAAACTCCGCCTAGACGAAATAAAATTTTAAAATAGCATGCAGTTTCCTGCGATACGTTTCCCTATACATACATACATACATACATGTAAAAATGGCGGTTGTTTCATCCGGCGCAAAATTGTGCATAAAACTGCGCCTGCAGCGATCTAAACATCAAAAATAGATTGAGTTAGAGCCGAGGTGTTCACATGCGGTAGGGGCGTTTAATAAATTTATGCTTCGTTAGCTTTTTGATCTTTAACTTTTGGTTTATTTTTGTGGTTTTTGGTGGTGGTGATGGTTCTTGTGGATTCGATTCTCGTATAGGAAAATGTGTAGGTTTAAAAAGTATATAAATGTGTGATGTATTTTTTTTAGCTTTATGCTGTATCATGCTCATTGCACATAGGCAGAGATGTGCTAGTGCTAAGACACTCCGTTCCTATAAAACATTCTCATACCGTGGCAGTATTCAACGCCGCGTTTTACCTCGTTACCAGAGCGAGGTAATGTAAATATTTTATTGGAATTTCCTCAAGTGGGAAATGAATCCAGAATCTATCTAATGCTTGTTGTAAAATGATTTTTAAAATTTACTTCAATTATACAATCATATTATATACCTACTTCCATTCAATAAGCTATTATTTGTTACATAATTTTATAATGGTAATGTATGGTGTTGTTAATGTAGCGAGAAAATTACCCATTTTTATATACTGACGATAAAGCAAAAAATAATTTAACATACTTTTATATATGTATGTAAAGAAATTCAATTTGTAACGTCTATCGCACATTCGGATCTTTTGTGCGAAATATACTTCTACTTGTATGAATTATTGTAATTATTTTAATTATTTTCATATGATTCCAATTTTCCAATTCTTGCATTCCATTTTTTTCAGTTCTCCTCCAAATTTTTTAATAAAAAAACAGTTTCACACTGAATTCCCCATAAAACTGAATTTTTAAGATTAAGATTAAGCACTCAAATGACTAATACTAGGCAAAAAATCATTGAGGGTAGTTCATAATTATTACCTATAAAAATAGCAATAAGTAAGAATAGAGGGCAATTGCAAACATAAAATCTAGTGTTAATCCTAGGAATTATAATAAAACTTATAGTGCTAACAGTATTGGAGCCGGTCTTCACTTTCACTTTGCGAGTTATACATATCTTAGCTACCTATATATATATAGTATATATTTAGATTAGATCAATCTTTAATATTTAGATTTATTTACTTGTTAATTACTGTATGTTTTCAGGTTAAATGTACTATGACATTTTCAATTTTATTTAAAAAATATAATAGGTTTTATTATATTCATTATTTCTTCTTCTTCCTTCATCTTCTTTCTTTTATTGAAATACGTTGTATAATGGAATCTTATTACATAGGAACATATACACCGATAAACATTTTGCCTTGGTTCTTTTTTACCTTTCGCTGTATCCAATTTTCAAAATTTTCGAGCCATTGAGTGTTGAGTAGCGGAACACAACGCCGCACTTTGTTTTGAGAGATGACCCTCAGGAGTGACAAAATGATAGTAATTCATTTCTTCGAGATAGAATCGAATCTTCGCGTTTGCAGTGAGACGTTGTACCGCTGTTATCACTTTATTTGCTATCTTAATAGTTTTTTCTATATTTTATTATATTAGAAACCTAGTACAAAATAAATTTACGTTACATATTTTATTGCATTTCGTGAACACTAGGTCTAAGAACGCCAGATTCGCTTCTTTCAGCCAGTGCAAACAAACATCAAGATAGTACCCAGCTCTTTCGAACATTTTACTATGTTTAAAGTAGCCCACGCAACTAGTTTAGAAATAGATGCAAAAATTATTTGTGCATATATGTAGATATGTGGATTATAGTTCGGTCGACGAGTTGTGGCCGTTCTGAAGTTCGGTGTTCTGCAATTTGTTTATTCGGGAAAAAAATGATCGACAGTAAAAAATACTTAATGTAAAGAGTAAAAAATATAAATAAACCATAAGCCTATAAGCCATAATATGTCGCTAACTTCAGAGCGGTTACGACGGCTCTAATAGGTCGGGAATATTTTAATAATTATTGAACAAATTTAGATGATACTTTAAAGTAATATAGCTTATATATAAGAACAACACATAGGCTACAATTTTTATATAGAGGTATTGTGTTTGTTGTGAATGGCTATAATAAAAAATAAATTTAAGCGGGCGAAGCCGCGTCTTGGTCGCTAGTAATAGAAACAATGAAGGTACCATTGTGATTAATTATTTTATAAAAAATATATTTAATGGTGTAATATGATTCACTGTACAGTAATAATAACGTCATTTGATCACATCTGTCATCGGCTGTCGTAATACTGACATACCTTTGGAGGGTGTATGATTGTATACATCGAATATAAATACTGAGGCCGGTGGTGGCGCAGGAGCACAAAGTGGGGCTGTAAATGTGACAGGTTGGGGGTTCGATTTCCGCTTGAGGAAATGAAGTAATTAGTATTTTAATTCTCTCTGGTGTTGAGGCAAAACGCGGTGTCGAAAATGTGGCTTGGAAAATTCAGATCATATTTTGCCAGCATTTAGCCACGACAGCGTTATAAAAGGCAAATTAGTATATTATGTGTGTATTTCTGTTCATTCTGTATTCTGTGCTTCACGCTGTATCCCGCACGTAGCACTGTAGGCAGAGAGAACCTAGTG
>FASU01030034.1:15879-26217 GCA_001486225.1 Heliconius pardalinus sergestus
CCGCCGTATTCTGGAGGCATTATGTGTTGAGTGGCGAAATTCAACTCGGCGGCGCTTTGCCTCGTTTCAGATCAAGGAAATGAAAATATTAATTCTTTTTTCTTCGAGTGGTAATCGAACCCTCAATCTTTTGCGTTTACAGTTACAGAAATAGTATTAGTTACCTACAGAAAATAGTATTATTTACTAAGCATAAACATACATATATGTAGGTGACTCTAAAGCAGTAATTTAAGTAATTTAGCAATAATAATAATTATCGTTAGCAAAATTACAAATGTAGCTTTTTGTACCTCAAATGGAGCTGAATTTAAGAAAAACACGCAATTACTTCGATATTACGTACGTTTTATTTCTGTTTTTTTATATGATTGTTTGACATTTATGTAAGTAGCTAGTGATGTTCTTGTGACATAAGTGTTTCTTGAAATAGTGTTGGCAAGGTTTGTTATGAAAGGTGTTCAGAGTTCTTTTTTTACATTAAAAAAACATACATTCCAGAAAAGTGATGTTAAATATATTTTTTCTGGTGACTGAAAGAAAGAATATTATACAATTGCAACTAAGTAGGCATGTATACCATATACGTGCATATACCTACATACATTTTGAACTGATAATCTCTCTTTTTGAAGTCGGTTAAAGAAAATAATTTCATTGTTGCTTAATAATTCTTAAAAAAAAACCAATAAAATTATGAATTACCATTTGTAAAAATGTATGTTTTAAACGCGACATAAAGCAGCATATAACGGCATTGCATGTTGAATGGCGGAACCCAACCCCGCGCTTGGTCTCGTTATCATAGCGGAAAAATAAAAATATTAAATTGTTATGTCATATCCTCAAGTCAGAATCGAACTCACAACCTGACCACGACTGGCCTCTTTTATTTTTTTGTAAAAAAATATATTTAAACATTTACAATTATAAAAAAACAAAACTATTTCCAAGATGGTATTACCAGTCGATCTAGAGGAGATAAAGACTAAATATAAACGGGACTAAAACATTCACTAAAGCCGCTGTGAATTAGCATAACTATTTTTCTATATAGCACTATCTAGTTAGCCTTTTAGAAACAATGTATAGATGTGCTTTAAATCTCGTTTTATCTAAACAAAATGGCGTCTAACGCCTAATAATGCCATTGTCTAAAACCAGTAGAATTTTGGTTGCAAAATTGCGCCCGCGCAGTTGACTCACTCGCAGCTATGTAGGGGGGAGCTTACGGATGAAAAGCAAATCTAAATCTTATTTCAACTAGGAATAAAGAATATTCTCGTTTGTAAGACATACCGAAGGCTGCTGCTAGGTTTTACGAAATGTAACATGAGTTTTCGTTTTAAAATCAAGAATTGGTTTAAGAAACTATGTGAGAGGAATATTTAAACATCAAAGGCTCGATCTGACTGCATCCCGTTCTAATTATGTTGCGTAAGAATATATACTGCTAGTTACGTGGGGTAGGGTATTATTGAATTTGATTTTGGTGATGTAAGTTGACGGAAATTTTAATTTTTTTTAATACTTTTTTCATTAGATTTATGCTTTATAATGGAAGTGTTTTGCACGTTTTTGCCCCTGTACGCGGCTACCAATTTCTCTCCGCTTGCCCTGCTACGTGCAGGATACAACCAGAAGCTAAAAAAAATAACGAAAAGTGTGGAACGAAATGTTTCAACACTACGTATTCTTACTCAAATTCGAACTCAACGTTAATAAAAAAATATTAATACAAACATAATACGTAAGTCATAAATAATCAAAGCATAAGACTCGTTTCGACATTAAAACAAATTATAATATTTTATAGATAATTTAATTATATTATATGTAGGTACCTACATGCGTCCTATCCACTTATATGCAATGAAGCTTATATTCTAGTAAATATAGGTATTACGTATTTTTGTGATTATAACAATTTTTAAATTAAATAATATAAGTACATATTAAAATCATAAAAAAATAGCTTCATGCGGTATTTCGCATTTAGCATGGTAGAGACATAACCTAGTGTTAAGACACTTCATTTACATTTATTTGCCCAACTTTCAAGACTTTTAAGTAGCAAAACTCAAAGCCTCACTCTGCCTTGTTACTATAGGAAATCAAAATAATTAATTCCTCAGTTTTAAAATTAAAATTTCCTAAGTAAAGAGATGATTTCAGTTATTTCACAGTAGAATAGATCTCTGCAATACTAACTATTTAATTCCCTATGGTGTAATAAGTTTAATACTGATATAACATCCGGCGTTGACTTCCTCCACTCAACACGCAATGCTTCGAGAATTCGGCGGAAAGTGGGGGGCGGTAATGTCTTAATGCTAAAAAAACTTAAATATAATATGTAGGTTTATCTAAATGTAGGTTCGGTACTTTACATAGGTAACTAACGAATATAGGTATAATTATATAATATGAAAAACATTAAATTTAACGAAATACTTTGTATAGTAAGTACGTAGCCATACGAACCACAGAACCACCTGGATGTTATTTTGATAGACATCTTAAGTCTCTATTCTTTTCTTGATGTTGGAACTTCTTATGTTAATACTAATGTTCTCACGGATCCTATACTTCACGCTTCGTCTACTATCATCGTCTTTACTCATGCCCTCTGAGTGGTCCTCATGCTTTTAGGGGGACCCCCACTATTATCGATATTGTGTTCTCAGAGGTTAACCAAAGACTCCTACTGCCTCTTTTACCACCCACCTTTACTTAGAATAAGGGATATTCCGTTATTTTCCTCATTAGCAAATAATTACTTAAAAAGTATTTTGCGCCATTATAATTTTTATTTACATTAAATCATTTGATGCAACATTGACGGAATTACACTATTGTTAAAAAAAACAAGTTAAACATGTTAATTTATGCGATAAGACAACATCTACAAACTTTTATTCCTACAAAAAGTACAAATACGTCATTGTTGCTCCAGTTGAGACATTTTATGTATGTATGTATATCACATAAAAACTCGTAACTCCCTCGAATAATACATTAAAAGTAAAAACTTAATTGGCATTGTCTTAGTAATTGTGTTACTTTAGAATAGGTAAGGTGATATGTAGAAAAAACAGGTTAGGCAAGGCTGAGCACTGGCCCCAGCGTTATGTTTCTTCTAAACACTTTTTAAATATAGATCTTATGTTTAATGCAATACGGGTCATAATGTAATTGTTGTACAAGTCAGATTACATATTAATATTTTTATAGAATAACATATTTTCTGATGTTCTTTAAGACTTCTATTAACACTAAATGATTTTGATTTATTTTTTTAATTTAAGGTTTTGAGTATATTTTACTTTAAACGATAGAAAATTGATATGCAGTAATTTTAATCATTCTTTTCTTCTATGGTTTTACTCTTCTGTAAATTTGACAAAGAATTTGGAGCCCAAAATTTATGCATGTATTGTATGTCTCTGTAGATGGATTCCATTAGGTTCCTTTATCAGGGCATGCTCCCTCTGTAAAGAAGACGAAAATATAATATTTAATGTGAAAAACTCTAAGATTGAATATTTTCCAAGAATCCTATGAAAACTGATAAAAAAAAGTAATTCAGATAACCAGAGTTGATTCAACTAGTATATTTGTAGATATAATAAAACTATATATGAAAAGTATATTTATAGATATACCTAATAAAACTTAATTAAAATAACATTATTTTCTGTACAAGAAGAAATTATAATTTTCCAAGTATTGTAATAGCTCACAAGGTTTCATTAAAATCTGCTTACGATTATTTTACAAGAGGTCTATCAGGCAAGTTTTTTAAATGCATCCACACCCTTTTTATACGTTAGCTATTATGTTGAACATCCAATAATAGACGTTTACACCGTGTTCTTATTAATAACCTATCTAGATATTCTCAATGGCCTTTTTTATTCGGAATCATTATACTTGAGGAATTTAATAGGCTTAGATTTTTTCCAGTTTCACGCTTTATCCTGCTGCTATATAGCAGAGGAGGCAGAGGGAACCTAGTGTAATTCCGCCCGAATTCGAGTCGCGTGTTAATTGACGGAAATCAACGCCGTGTTGGCAATCAATATCATTTGGGTATTATTGGATAATTATACTTAAACTTTTTAAGGCGATTTTCGAGTGGGTAGTTTTTTTAAATTTTCTCCATATATTACGTAATTGTGAAAGGTGAAGAACAAATTGTCTAATTATTTGCCTACTATAATAGTTACGGTAGTGCTTTGTCATCTACGATATTGTTGATTTCACAGTGCTATTTAAACAGAAAACACATCAAAAACAGACATTGCCTATTGACTAGCGGAACTCAACGCCGCGCTTAGCCCCCTCTTCGCGATCAGGTACAGTTCATATCTCAACATTCGTTTATATTTCAAAATAAATATAATGCAATATATAATTGCGAAAATTATAATGGTTTTGAAGTATTTATTGATATGTCGATCCTTTTGTGAGGCTATCTAGAGCACTTGACCAATTTTACCGATAGTCGGTTACGTAGCATGTGCACTCCTGTCTTAAATACTTTAGTTATTTATTAGCTTCTATTAATATTTATAATTGTGGATTAGTAAAGCATTATTGAGGCTATCGTGGCACAGTGGCAGTGGCTGAATGTAAGCGCAGGTTCAATTCTTAGTTGGGGGAATGAGTTATTTGCGTTTCTTCGCTCTGGTAAGGAGATCAAACGGGGCCTTGAGTTTTTTCATTCAACAATTCGTCTCGAAAATTCGACGACGTCTCGAAAGATGACCTCAAAGGGAATTCTCCCTTTGGGGGAATCGGAATGAAATAACACAAGGTTCATAGAAAGACAAAAAGTTAAATTAAGTTGAAATCTAAAATATAAAACAGTAGTATCTTTATTAGAAATATTTTGTAATAGATTTCTTATTATTTATAGAGATAACGCGTACCTAATTAGGTTCAAAATAGGGTATAGTAAGGAAACAGTATAAGTTTAGTGTCGTCGTAAAAATTTACGCCAATTTAATGCCCCCGCCGGTGATCTGCGCGTTAGTTAAGAAAGTATCTTAAGGCCAATGCTAGACATTTCTAAGGACTTATTTCTTCACACTGTATCCCATAAAATGTCATATAGCCAATATGTGTAGAGGAAACCTAGTGTTAAGACACTCCGCCTAATTTTCGAGGCATTGGGTATCGAGTTGCGGAACTCAGCGCCACGCAGCATACTCTATTTTAGTACCAGAGTGAGGAAATGGAGTCGAACTCACTCAGTCAGACTTGGCGACAAAGAGGTGTTGACTTAAAATTGAAAGAAAAATTGATGATGCTTATAGCCTTCCGTGGTCATTTGACTATCTTTTTCAAAAATGATTTCAATTCCAACTAAAAATTTCTAACATTTTACAGCGCCTTTAACCAAACAAATTCTTCGTTTTTATGATATTACCAGACTAGATATTTCATATTATTAAAAATTCAAATCAGTTAAATATATTTATAGGTTCACTTTGTACCCTAACCTTTTCCTTTTCTGAATTATATTATAAAATAATCCCGACTTAAACTAAGTATCGAATAAAATGGGAAAATATGAGAAATATATATGTAAAAAATTAAAATAATATATACTAATCAGGAAGAAGTGTAGGTTTAAATCCCGCTACGCTAAGACTTTTATACATTCTGTAAAAATATGTTTCTTTTTCCTAAGTAGATCTATGGGGAAAACTTTAAAAAAGGTAAAATTCTACTAAGATGTGCCTTAAGACCTTCTTGCCCTTAACCAGTTACTATAAACAAGCCGAGAAAAAGGCATCAATTAAAAAGTCTCCAATAGACCTCTAAATCTCTGAACGACGGGTTCATTAGAATATATAAACGCATTTTATACCTTATTTATTTGTAGTAGAGGTCATTTTGTCTTGAGACGGTTAAAAGTGGATTATATAGGAAGACATCAAGACATTAGATAAATACTGTTCTTTCTGAATATTCTTTTTGCAATTTTTTTCAGCTTTGTTCTTAGTTGCAGAATAAATAGCTAGTGTCAAAACATTTCATTCTCTATATTCCGTCCAAATCGCGATTTGATAGGCGGAACTCAACACCGCGCTGTTTTCTTATCAGAGTGCGAACATGAAAATAAATAATTGCTCCATATAAGAAATAATTTGTTATATTTTGCCATATTTGGCTACACTATGGTAACATTAAAAATATGTGCACATTTTACAGTATTAAGTCGGCTTAAGCTTAGAAATCATAAGAATAGGTCAAGCCTATTCTGTAACCAGACCATTAATCTCATAACTAACATACAGAACTTAAATGGAAATGAATATAAACGGGAATACAAGCTAACCTCTAAGTTCAACTTTCTTTTCTTAGGATTGAATATTTTATATTATTTGTATTTGTATATTTCCTTGAATAAAAAGAAATATGAAGTTTATTTAAAATAATATCTCTTTCCCACTTTTAATTCAATTTTTGAGACAATATCTTCATCATAATCGAATGAGAATCGAACCTACACACCTTCACGTTACAGTCGGGCGCTGACTCATTGAACCATTACAGCTTAAAATGACTGATTACAACACAAAGTAGAGAGCGAAGTGTTTTAACACTAACCGAAAATATGGATTAAAGGCAAATAGGCAAAACGAAAGTACATAAACTATACCTAGTAAGTGTAGTTTAGAAAAAAAGCACTATGTATAGATAGATTGTAAAAAAGTGTTCCAACGCACATGTGCGCGGGCGCACTTTTTCGTCTTATTTTTCACAGTTCGTTCGCTTGCGGGGTATTCGCGGTCGTTATTTCTTTTTCCCTTTCTTTTTTCCTCTTTCTTTTAGAGCTTTGTGCTAGGCCGCGTGTATGACGCTGTAGTTTAGAATTTTTAAAGGAATTTCTAATGGGAGCTTTACAATATTGGCATTTTTAAAATGAGTATTAAGAAGAAAATAATAAGTAAATGTTTTGTTTATCTATGGAAAAAATGCAGCCGACGTGGCAAAGGGACCAGGGTTGCTACTGTGGGCGCGTCAATCGTGGGTTCGATACCCACTGGGGTGTATGAAATATATATAATATTGTCCTTTCCTCGTTCTTGTAACGAAATAAAGCACAGCGTTAAGTTACGCCCCTCAACAATGTCTTGAGAATTCGGCAGAAACGGAAGTGACTTAAATGTAACTTAATTGTAAGAATGAAGAATGATAAATAAAACTAAAATAAGGCGTCTGTAAGTTTATCTAAGTATAAGTATTGTAGAGGTATAACAAAATAATTAATATTATTCAAAAATAACATGAGTTGAATATAAAGTCTCGTCTCATTAGCATCGTTCCGATGTGATAGCCCACAATATTTTTATAGCTTCACGCTGTATCTTGCACATACCTTAGTGCAAGATACACTAAATTCCCAGGTTCCCCCCTGATAAGCAAAGGGAACCTGGGAATCAAACCTACGACCGTCACGTTTATGTTCCCGCCACAACGGCCTGAAGTATAGCTGGTAACCAAAATATAAAAAAACTCATAGGTATCCATAAAACAAACTAAAACTCAATGTTTATATAAAAAAAGGGCAGACGTGTCTCACAAAGTAACTCTACTGTAGGTTAAAAGAAAATGTTATACCTTCCAACTGGTTTTGTTTGACACGATATTGAAACAGGATTGCTTCAAAGTCGTGAAATGCATCCTATAATAGAGTTCCGTTATAAAAAATAAAAGAAAACTACCGTATAGCGCAGTGGATGGCTTGTTGATTATATTTTAGGTAACTACTTCAAATTTTAAAACATCTAATTTAATATTTCTAAATATTTTTTTTGTAATTTAATATTATAAACACAGTAAATAGTTTTAAAAAAATTGTAACTAAACGACACAGATTTTTTTATTTTCACTTATAAAAAACTAAGTAGGTATATCGAATTTCCATTTTCTGTTAAATTAACAAAAGCTTTAAATATATTGATAGAACTTGAACTTACATTGGAAACTTGAACCGCGGCGTTGAGTTACGCCATTTAAAAACTAAAACAAACTAATCTCGAATATTTTTAGGTAAATACTACGAAGAAAATAATATTTTTATCATCGATATCTGATCAGAAAGAAATATGGCTTTCGTATGCACATAATATTAATTGTAATGCTGAATGTGATTAACTTACAAGGAATGTCGTAGGCTTGTATTCCAAATTTAATTCCAGCGGTCGTCTAGCTTTGACACCCTCACGATTGCTTGAGATTGACGCTTATGAAAATACTGACTCATATAGTAAGATTGTCGTTTAATGGAGGATAAAGTGGTATAACTTATGTTTTAGAAATATTATTATATTTTTTTAGGTTAGTATTAGGAAATTAATTCTCAAAAATTGGGCGGTGTTACGCACCTTTCCTTGAGTGGGAAATAAAGAAGTTGTGATACTGTGCTATCTACAGGTACGAATTAAATAATTGAATATTTGTTTAAATAATAATGTAATTTTACATAAACTATATTTTCATATGATTTGCACTTTTTGAAATATTAGAAGAGTAAAAACTAGACTTATTATAATATTGTAGAGACGCAATCAAAGCATGTTAAAGTTATTCCGCATACATTTATATATTTGTATATCATTTAGATTCTCAAAAAAGGGTAATTACGTCATTGTTGGACTAAATGAGTGTTACAAAAATCAATTTCAATGAAATCATGATTTTGCTTAAATATTTTAAGCATTTGTCTCCTTTGGGATTGAAATCCAGTACCTTAGGTAATAAATGGACATTGGCCTCTTTTAATAAAAATCGTTAATATAATTTAATCTGCCACTAAATACGCTATTTCAAGAGAATTGGGCGAAAGGTGAGAATCGTAATGTCTTAACACTAGTTTCCCTCTGACCCTGCTAACTGCGGGATACGTGAAAAAAAAGGATCCAAACATCTCTAAAAATAAGAAACTTTAAAATAAATACTTTAAAAGAAATACCAATGTTCATATTAAAATAAAATTTACGTACAAAATAATATATAATGGCGGCCCAGTCGTGTATAGGCTATTATGTAAAATTAATAGTGTCTAAAGCCTTATCGCAATTATTTCGTAGTTACATACTTTGTTACGTTCTAACTAGTTGCTATATTAATTGGTTTATTATGATTAATGAAGTGCAAAATAGTTTTCTCTCGAATTTTGAAAGAAAGGATAGAGAATAGAGATTTTTTTGCAGTTTTTCTCCGTTCTTTCTACTCTCTTTAATAATAAGTAATCAGTGTAGTGATTAAAATTTAAATATCGTATGAATCCGTCCATGGACTTCATCATGGCGCAATTATACAGCGTCTGGCTAATAAACACAACGATTGTGGGTTCCATTCTCATTTAGGGGATTTTACTTAAATTATTTTGATTTTCCCACTTTAACACACAAAGCGCAGTGCAGTTCCGCAATTTGACAGGCAATGCCACGAAAATTGGGTGAAAAAAGGGGAAGGAACCTAATTACTAATGTTAATTAGGTTCCTTCCCTCTGAAAAAACTAAAAAATATATATTTTCGAAGTGTTATATTTTCTTTAATGGTGTTTAGTGTGTTCTATGATTTATAATATAGTTATAGTAAAACCTATTACTTTCTCTACTATTAAAGCTTAATTGCTAGCACTAAAGCCGTTACACTATAATCCAATTAAGGGAAGTGCACTGCGTATTCTTACTTCTTTTTTTTGTATAGTTTTTAGTGCATTGAAGGTGAAGTAAATGCTATAGTTTTCGGTTCGGTCTCATTTAGGGGCATTCCACAGCTCAATATCTCGAAAAATGAATGGAAAACAAAATACAGAGTGCCTCGACTCTAGGTTTTCCCTACATTGTTGTGAGGAACAGAGCTTTAAGCTCCTTTTTTCTTATTTTTATATTATTTGCAAGTAAGTATCTAAGTAATAGAGTGATCAATCACTACGATTTCTGTCAATCTTTAAGATTATTAATTATTGTTTTTTTTATTTAAGAAACATTGATAGCATGACCCTTAAATTACATAAATTAAATACAATGTTAGTTCTAATGACAAATATTTTTTAATGGCACATCATTAATTTTTCTAATTTTCATATAAGTAAAATAATGAAAATCCGTTTATATATCGTCATTTTAATGATTGCCAGTAATTTTTCACCTGTGAAAGATAAACTTGTCTTAATTAGTCTGCTTCCTCATTAATCTAGGCTTGCGGCCGCCGGTCGGTGAGGTCATTGACGTAAACCCACTTTCTGAAAAGGAGTATTACATTTTATTATTACTGTAATTTAATTTTCGTTTTAATGTTAATAAATTATT
>FASU01030068.1:7465-23437 GCA_001486225.1 Heliconius pardalinus sergestus
GGAAACTTAATAAATATGTATATACTATAACTGTTATAATATTTTATATAACAATAATAGTAAATTATTCCACTTATATAAAAAAAATATTTGAGGTTATACATATACCTGTGTGCTGGTACTGCAACTTTCCTCATATTTTCTTTGCTTTCATTGGGCTCTGCATTTTTTTTTATTTTCTTCAACTTAGATCGACGTTTTCGTTTTTTACCCGCATCATTTTGTTGCTCTACGTCCATACCTTCTCCCGTTTCAGAAGCAACCTTGTTTTGAACATTTTTTAATTTTATAGGGTTCTTGACAGGTAAAAATTCATCCACATTGATATTTTCTACTTCCATTTTGTTAATATATACAAAGATCTTAAGAAAAATACTGCTAAAGTTATTATTTTCTTGTTGTTAAATAATTCTCACATGGTCTTTGACGTTGACCATAGATAAAAGAAAGATAAATATTTGCATATGTCATATGTGTAATTCTTAATACAGACATCGTACAGTACTAAATAATAATCATTTAAATATTTTTAACTAAAGATAAATAAAAAAGAAATTTATAAAATATTCAAAATTGAATAGAAATACAAATAATATTTCTATAATGTTTATTTAATTTCTTTTATTTAATATGGAGATAATACATCAATGTAAAAATAATGGAACGCTTATGTCAAAATACCCAATAGAGGTGTTATGTCATATATCTTAGCTGAATTTTTATAATTATGAACTAAATAAAGGTAAGAAAAATTAAATAATCATATACACTATATTTTAATAAATTATAAACTACGTCTTACTGAAAATTTATAGGTCCTATTGAAAATGGCGACACTTATAAGATTTGTGAAGATCCCCGTCCAAGGTGGTAAAATAGCAGGATGTACTATCGTTCAGAACAGGACTATAATGGGAAAGGCTTTGCGAGAATCGCTGCCACCACGTCCCCCGAAACCTGCACCGTTTGACTACGAAAACAAAAACTACGGTTGGATTCGCAGTCTGTTTGACCGTACCACCCACAGGTTTGACGAAAACACGAAACTTTTAGTCGTCGAGGGACCAGTGGCTGCTGGAAAAACAGAATTCGCTAAAAAGCTGGCCGAAGATCTTGATATGAAACATTTCCCTGAAGCTAACATGGATATTCACTATGTTCGCGCAAATGGCGTCGACATTCGTATGTTCGACAAAGATATACCCGAAGACACTAGGACCTTTGACCATGTTAACTTTAACCTTGCTCCTAACCATCGTCTTGCTGGAAATTATCAGATTATGATGTACATTGCAAGATATCATCAATATATTGATGCCCTAGCTCATCTCTTGAATACTGGACAAGGAGTCATTCTAGAAAGGTCGCCATATTCCGACTTTGTGTTTTTGGAAGCTATGCTCTCACAAAATTACATAAGTAAGGGAGTTAAATCAGTTTATTATGAGCTGAAGGCAAACACAATTGAGGAGTTGATGCGACCCCATCTTGTCATTTACTTGGATGTGCCAGTGGACAAGGTTTCTATTTGCAATATTATATGATTAGATTATATCAGGCTGTTATGGTACAATGGTAATGTCTGACTGTGAATGGGACAGTTGTGGGTTTGTTTCTTTCTCATGGGAATGAATTATTTTCACTTGCTCTGACTAATGCTTACTAGGAAGATAATGTGTAAGGTTGAGTTATTCTATTTACCGTACAATATCTTAAAAATGGGATAGAGAATGGGGAATGAAGAGTCTTATCTGAGTTCTCTCTGTCTATATGTGGTACAGTAAGAAGCTACAAAAAAATATATCTTACAAATCTTCTAATCTTTATGACAAATCCTAATTTCTTTGTAAGTTTTATTACTTAAAATAGCTATTTTAATTGAATTTTTTTTTAATAAAAGTTTGACTACTTTGCAAAAAGGACAAGTAACATACTTTTATTTTTATCCTGAAATTTTTGGATAATAATTAGCCTATATATTGCTCCTCAAGATCCATGTTGGTATTAAATAAAAAAATATGCCTACTCTAGGTACAAGAAGCTGTCAAACGTCGCAGCCACAAACATGAGTTGGAAGGCAAAGCTCTATCCAAACCTTATTTAATGGAAATAGAACGTCAATACAAGAACAATTATTTGCGAGACATATCTACACACGCAGAGCTTCTGGTTTATGATTGGACTGGTGGTGGTGAAGTTGAAGTTGTAAGTATAACAATTAGAGTTGTATTGTTTTATTAACATTTCTTAAAGTGTTACTCCACACTTAGAAAACATAAAAATTTTAATGTAGCGGGATTAGAACCTGCATCTCTTGGAAACCGTCCAAGTGCTGTAACCACTAAGCCATATGTTCTCATCAACCCACTTTGAAATTCTTATACACTTTTTACAACAAGTTAGTTTGGTTGTAACAAGGCATATATTAATTTCGATGTAGCTTGATGAGAACATATTATTTATATATATTATATTTAACATATATAATCGACGTGTCGTGACCAATTGAAATAAGACTATCTGAACTTTTGCACAATGTCATTAGAGAAGAAAATAATCAACAGTAACAAATATACTAATAACAAATCTGCTCACTGTAAATTGTAAGCACAGGTATAAACATCTCTATGTAGCTAAGTAAGAACTTACGGCTTAGTGGCCAGAGTGTTTGAATGGTTTCTAAGATTCGCGGATGCAAATTTTGCTGTTCTACTTGAAAAGCAAAGCGCAGTATTGAGTTTCGTGACTCAACACGTGATGCCTCTAGAATTTATCAGAAACCGGGGAACGTAAGTTTCTTTATGGGAACAGAGTGTCTTAACACTAGATTCCCAGGTTTCCTCTGCATGTCCCATGGGCGAGATACAGAGTGAAACTAAAAAAAACTGTATACTAAGGACAGAAAAGTATTTACCGATTTAGATGCGGTTGCGATCCTGTTGGATTCTGGCAAGCTTCCGAAAACATCTAGGGTTTTTAAATTTTTTAATTAATTTTATTACAATCGGTTCATAAATAAAAAAGTTATGTCAATTTAAAGTACTTATTTCGACAAATTTGCTTATTGCCGTAACAGTTATTTTATACAAATGTATAAATTGACTGTATCTTTAGTTTTCAATTTCTTTTTAATATTTCTATTTCAAGCGTGCGTAGCCCCGCACGGGTCCGCTAGTTGTAAATAAGTGTCCAAAGTTTTAAATAAACTGAACATAAATCTTTAAATAGGAAAAAAAGTAATGAAAGATTAATTGTTTCAAAAAATACTTAATAATAATGGCAATATTTTTTATCATTTCTCAGGTAGTAGAAGATATTGAGCGTTTAAACTTTGACCAGTACACTGAAAGAGAAGAACTCAAAATGAAGGACTGGCGTCTACCACGAGAGATGGAATGGGCTGAACAGCGAACACTTTACACAAATTACAAGAATTACTTGATGAATCTATTCAATTTACCAAGATTTGATGTGCCAGAGTTGATAACTAATGCTGACGATTCTTACGCAAGGGATAAGGTATAAAAGAAATCACCAGTCTATAGAACCATATCTATAGAAATTTTTATAAATTTTTATTTCATATACTTAAGTCCTCTTTTATTGTAAACGATGATTAGTTCTCTTTGCCAAATAAAATGCATAAAAATCTTAATATAACTATTTTTAATAATATTATAAGCAAACAATGTATATTTTTATTATCTATTTTTTATTTATTTTAGGTTATCTATGACCATCCCGCGTTCCATTATGTGGAGGGCTACCAAGATAAAGAAGGAAATCTATTAAAAAACAAAATGCCCAAATACACTGAACACATCTAAATAAACAGTGTTATGTAGAAAAACATGTATGATATGAATAAAATTATTATGTTGGGATGTACTGTTTTTTTTTCAGCTTCACGCTGTATCCCGCAAATAAGCAGTCAGAACGTAGTGTTAAGACACTTTGCTTTCCGCTTTCCCCCGAAATCTCGACGCATTGTGTGTTGAATGGTGAAACGTAACAGTGCTCTACCTTGCTACCAGAACGAGGTATTGAAAATATTAAATATTTTATTCTCCCTTTTATTGGGATTGGGAACCGCCCCGCCACGAGCGCGACGGATGTGGATTCGATTCCAAATCGGGAGATTATATTCATGTTATTTATTTATCTGTATGAAATATAAATTGTAACAGTAACTTAAGCGCCAGCCAGATAATACGCACTACAATACATCACGATCAACGAGTCGTGGCCGCTATAGAGTTACTTAGGTGTTCTGAACTTTTGTGCATTGTAATGTTATGAAGAAAATTATCAAAAGTAAGAAAATTCTCTCATTCAGAAAACACATTGTCATAAAAGCATTGAAATATCATATAAATATGTTAGTCTATGCAAATTTATTATAAAATGATTAGAAAAGGAGTAAAATAAAATACATTTTGTAACAACTTTCGTTTTATTGTAATAAAAATATAAAACTTCAAGTGTTTATAACAGCACAGCACCTTACTGCCTTATACAATAGAAAATAGTTATATTAATAAAAACATATCCAATCAATACATACAATCTATTCAAAATTATAAAATGAAAAATTTAAAAAAAAATTACTAACAAAATGACATTATTTTATTAATGTTTGCATATTTTATTAAAAATTAATGGAATGTCAAAATTGAAAAAATAAAAATATTGTCGCAAAAAATAAAAAAAATACTACATAGTCAGTTAATTAGCTTATTATTTATAAATGCAGTTTACACAGAATGTGCATATAATTTAAAGATTTAATAAAAACTGTTTCATCATCATTTTACTAAATAATTTAAATCAAAAAATAGGCAATAAAAAATACTCATACATATCATAAATAATGCCTATATTATCATTACTTCAACTAAAAGTTTAATAATTCTTTATACCAAAAAAATAATACTCACGTATTAATAGTTTACAAACAAACATGAAAAAAATCTAAATTCAATTCTCAGTGTAATTTTAATAATATTGCTTCTGATGAGTATAAATTATTTTTTAAAATATTCATATTTTTAATTATTATTCATTCAATTCTTTAGTAATTTTATTTTAAAAAAGTTTTACATATTTATATTTATTTTTTTTACATTTCAAAAATACAGAGGTCAGCAACATTTTATTTCAGTACAAAAACACTAATATAATATCATTACTAATAAATTGAATGACCTGTATACATGTTAAAAATAACATTTCATATAAAACAGTACATAAATAAACGACCTACTTCAAGAAAAAATCACGAAAAAAAATTGAATTAAATCGTTTATTTATACATTAATTTATTACATATCTAATAAATATGGTGAATCTAATGCACCTAAGCCGGCTGCCACTCCACCTTCATTGGCGTCCGCTAATTTAGTTCTAAGCATGTGTCCAGCTTGACGGTTACAGTAGATTTTATCTTTTGTCCTAGTATAAAAACATTTTTTTTTACTTTACGATGTATAAGTAGGGAGAACCTATAATTAAGACACCCCGGGCCCTACGCACTGCTCAATTTTCGAGGCGTTGCGTGGCGAGTGGCGGAATTTAGCGCTGTGTTTGTCTTGTTCCCAGAGCGAGGAAATGAAAATAATTCGTCCCCACGAATAAGAACACACGATAGACGAATTTCAGTCGGACGCTGCTGTACTGCTGCGCCATGACAGTCTCATGTCATGAAATATAAAGGAACTTTTGAACATTAATTTAAAAAATAGTAATATAATTTATTACATATTTTAGAGTAAGAGTGAACTTAGCGACGTATGAATTCATTAATCGGTCTTAATTAATTTAAAATAAACTTTTACTTTCAGGAAAAAAAATGTTCAACCAGTCCATTAAAAAATTACGTAATTTATAAAATATATTTTAGTATATTATAAGAAATATATAAAAAGAAAAAAAATTAAAGAAATTGATGAGATTTTTAATTATCATCAATTAAAAAAAAAACAACTAAAAATATGGTGTATATTTACCCAATAATAACTCCAAAAATGCCCAATTCTGAGACAAGATCAGTGATCGGCGGAGGAACCGCCGCTCCGGGACGCACTACGTATCCTGATACCTGATAAAAGATTAAACAATTCTGACTGTAAGTGTGCTGATTGTGGGTTCGATCACTAGTCGGATGACTTATTTTATTAAATATATAAAAAAAACTGATTAATACTTTCCGATGTAATATATTGTTGTATAAGTTTATAAACTTTTTTCTTTATGGGGCTTAAGAACGTACCTGCCCTAAAAAACAAACATGAGACAAACGCAATAGTTGAGTTTTCGATGTCCACTCGGGCGAATATATTAAAATAATTCCCCGATCTGGTCGACAAATTGCGTTTCTTATAACTATTATGGTGCGTTTGGAAATATACTGTTTCTTAAATTGCTAAGCATAAACAACAGTAGCTAAAAAAATACACTAAGAAAACCCTACCAAAGGTGGTAATATTCTCTCCATGAGTATGTAAGCGGCGCGCTCGCGACTGTGACGCATGCGTAGTAGAGCGTCGCGCACGTCCGACCCGTATAGATTGTTGCCACCGCCTTCCCTTTGGGGCTTCAGAACGAATCTGGCCCAGAAATAGTTATTTATAGAAATATGTATATAGATAGTATATAGTTTTAAGAAATTCGACGACATAAATTAATATGACGAAAATAACGGTAAAAAAAATGTTTAATAGGCAATACTTAAGCTTTAGAAGGAACCTAAATAATGAAATGAAATATTAGGTGACGTTTATGGGAAAATAAACATTTTTTAAAATTTGACTAGTTAAATGTATGAGGAATGCTAAACTGAGAGCACCTAGTATATTGATCAAAGATTCTGAGAGCAGATCTTGTGTAAGTTATGCTCATATGAGCGTAACGGAACGTTAAGATTTTTTAAATTCTATCAACGCGACAGGTTGTAGATTCGATTCCCACTCGAGGAGATGAAATATTGAATTTTTTCTCGCTCTTATAACGAGTCAAAGCCTGGCGTTGAGTTTCGCCACTCAACACTAAATGCGGATATTTCACGGAATAGACAAACACGACGTCCGACATCGTGAAGACGGAGTGTCGTGAAGCTAAACAAAAAAAATATCTCACCGTTCAGCATCAGCCAACGCCATATCAACCGCTTTTTCTCCACTCTCATCAAAGTCCAATGAATAAAGTCCCGTGAATATATCCCTAACTTTCCCAGTGGAGGCGCCGGCGCCCATGAACTTTTCCAGGACACCTGGAGCTGCTAGTGCTTGCTGGACTTTCTTTGTACCAGCCAGTTGATAATGGATTGAGGGGCATTTTATTGCACTATAAAAACACAAAAAAAAAACATTATTATAAAATGTAAATTAAATTACTCAATAATGACTCAAAATTAGTAGATTTCATTTTACGTTACGGTCTTAAGTCACGTTTCTAAAGATAGATCAGACAAAACAATGCATTATTAAAAAAAAATCGAAAACATTTCAAATTCATAAGAATAATGGGGGAAAAATAACGCTAGACGCAGTTGTCGGTTCTTCACTTTCACGAACGTCCAAAGAATAGAGCCCCGTGAATATATGCCAATTTTCTAAGGACGCTCCGCGAGAGCTTGCTTAACTCCTTTTGTACCATCAATTAGTCATGGATTGATGGGCATTTTATAGAGCAAATTTCATTACTCTAAAAGTGTCTCAAAATTAGTACATTTGACATAGAAGTAGGTTCAAGCGTTTCTGGAGCCAAAATCGACATCGAGTATCAAACATATCCCTAACAAGTCTGTTACTGTTGTTGTTCTTTGTAACGGCGGATGAAATATGCATTTAATTGCGTTATCAAAAAAAAATTAATCATAAAAGTATACTTAGTAGGAACAATTAATAACGACAGTATATTTATTTCATTTTATTGTAGACTTTTTGAAGAGCCATGTTTATTTATTATAATAAAGATAAGAAAGAGATAATGATAAAACGTGACTCACGATCATTTAAGATAAGCAATCATATCCACTTTAAGATAAAAAAATCATAAATTTTGTAATTAAAACAATACATTTTGTTTGAGTCTAATATCAACCATCATATGTAATTCTTATATTTATCAAAATTATTATTGAACTACTTTAAATAATAAAAATTATATAACAATTTCATCCAAAAAGTCAAACGCACATACGATATAAATAATGAAATTTGAAAAAAATTGCATATTTACGTAGATCTTTCCACTCTTAGTCTTGCATCCCAATCTTTACTGGACGGATATTGGGCAGGTTCATATCCCGATCTGTAGTACACTACAGCTATAGGATGACCGTCGCTATTAAAAGAAAAACAAAATTATATATCTCTATTAAAAAAAACATATCTATATATGAATGATTGTGCCGTCGAGGTACAATGACAGTGTACTACGTAACAGTGTGCGATGATAGTGGTTTTGATCATTCAAAAGAATAAATTTTCATCATCTCACTCTGGTGAGAAAGCAAAAAAGCGCGTCGTTGAGTTTCGCCATTCAATATGCAAAGTCTTGAAGAATTGGGCGGTATCTGGGTAATGGAAGACTTAACATTAGGTTCGATCTCCCTACTATATGCACGATTAAGCGTGAACTTGCTAAATTAAACTTACATCATGAGTTGTTTTTTATCATTCAAACAAGTTTCTTCATAAATTTCATTCAAAGTCTTTCTGTATATCTGCAATTTAAAAACAATACATGTTATCATAGTTAAAAAAAATACATTAAAAACAAACAAAACCCCATATTATGATGTAAATAAAAATATTTTTAATTTATGCTATATAAGGTAATTTAGAAGTATAGAACTGAAATTTATTTTTTGACATACGAATAATAATGAAAATATTATTTGAAGCCATCCTGGCGCAGTGCGAAAATATCTGCCTATAAAAGCAATAGTTGTGAAATCAAAAATAGGTCGATCTCCTAGGGGGAATAAATTATTTTCATTTCGCAGCATTGTAAAACAATACTCTTTCTGGAGTTCGAACGAATATATGCAGGATATATAGGCTTTTTTCTGTACTTTTCGTAATACAATAGCGTGAAACCTGAGAAAGTATACACACACACACACATAATCTCAATAATTATTATAGCTTACCATAATATCGGGCCTCTTTTCGAATATTTCAAACTCGTGGAACCTCTGATCGCATATATTGTAAGACACTTCCTCCACTACAAACAGTATTACGGCTGACGGTACACCGAATAAATCGTATGCTTCCGTTATGCCCGAGCAAAGGCCGGATAGAGCACGGTTTTCTGGCATCTAATAAGTATAAAGTTATTTTAAAATTAAGCAGCTATCAGAGTCGTTAATGAATTATTAATTGGTATTTAATTGTATATGTTAGGGGCTTAAAAAGAGAATATAGACATTTTAATGATTTTACTAATTTTATTTCTTATCTATATTAAACATAGCAACATAGTTAATTAAAGTCAACAGTTATTAGTTTTTCTCCCAAATAAAGCAATACTTTCTAAGAAATACTAATAAAAAAATAAGCAAAAAATACATACATCTTTAATCAATTCGTTATGTCCCAACTGACGCAGAATATAGCTAAAAGAAAAAAACAAAAATAAGTTTAATCAAAAAATGAAAGTCAGAACCCGTCAGAAAATAATAACTGTTATTTTAATACTACAGATTAAATAATAATTATTAATCTCTGAGCAAGTCTTTTTTTTATATAGACAATTAATATTAGACACATTTCATACATAATCAAACAATACACTACATGCCACGTACACAATGCATGCTAAAAACACAATACAAAATATCTATAACTTTTCTACCTATATTCAAATATAAGGTAAAATACTTATTATATATTATGACAATTTTATTTCATGGAAAAATAAGGATAATCGTTATTAAAAGGGATTTAGGGATTAATTTAATAATTCATCTTATTTCTTTAAAAAAACACCTTAATAATTTTTTTTGCACAGCAGTATAGACAGATCTAAATTAAAGCAATATTAAAAAATACAATAATAAAATTATCATAATAATGTATACAACATGTCATACTACAACAAACGATTTAATAAGTACATGCATTTTTTACCAGTGATTCGATATTACTTTAACAATTATGTTATACTATAATTGAATTCTCGAATTATACAAAGAAAAAGACTATTTTATTATACGTCAGTCATTTTTTATCAATAATTAAATAGTAATTTATTTATTTTTATTATTAAAATTTCCTATCACTCAAATTATTGTGAATTGCAAAAGTTTGACGAAAATGTATAAAATATATGAACAATGTTTTCTCTTTATGTTAACCTAATAGTATGAAAAGCTTTTAATATATATAAAAATATTTTAAACTAACCGAGTTACATAAATATATTATTATAACAAATATACTATAATATATTAAGTAATGTGTCAATATATAACCACAAGATGCATAAAGAAAAAAAGTAATGTAACATTTGAAAGATGTGTACCCTAATCCATTCATCAATCTATAATTGGACAAAGTTATTATTAAAAAAATTAAACAAATATAAAAAAACAATTTCGACCGACAATCCAAGGTCAGGGAACATCTCTCAAGTAGGTAAACAAAACTAAAATCGCTTATATACATGCACGCCAAACTTTTTAAATCTATTTTTAAAACAAATCTGTGTTTACATCTAAATAACCTTAAGAGCCACAGATTATAAATCTACCCAAAAAGCATGCATAGATAATATATTTGGTGCAAACAAGATGGCAGAAGCGTGCATAGAGAACAAGCATAAGTGAGAAATGAACGCGTGATGTTATAAAGCAGTCACATGAGAGATGTTGACTGATTACACGGAAACCGTTATGGGCTATGACCTTTGTTTATTTGGATATAATATATATACGAATATTATATATAATAATAAAAAATAAATATAACAGTTGTTTTAGTTTTACTCTACATATATCCCGCATATAGCAGGGTAAGCAGAAGGAACCGTAGTGTTAGCACACTCCATTGCCCACTGGTAAAACTCAGTCGCACTTTGTTCTCTTTCGTTCGTTCGTTTCGCGCTCTTACCAGTGCGAGAAAATAAAAAACAATTACGCTGAGTGGGAAATGATCCCACGTTAGTTCCCACCAAAAGTAATTGTAATATTATTTGAATAAATAAACATATACATTTAAAGATTTTGAATTTCAACACTAATTAAATAATTAGTAACAGATAAACAATAACAATCCATTATATATTATGTTATCTGGGGTTAATGAAATTTAAAGGTTTTAGCCCATCGCAGTGTCGGTACCGAAACATGGCGGGAAGGTTCGACGTCATGGCGCCGAAACTCGCTGCCACGGTGTTAAACTCCACTTGTTTAATTTTATTGCAGTCCGGTTTTTGCATCAGGTAGTCCGATCTGAAGAGGCCAAGGCTGAGCGACTGGAATATTATTAATTTTGTCCAATTATAAAATATTATAAGTTATATTTAAATTGCTAAAAACAATTTTGATTTTTTTTTATATTTGGTATTTTGTTTATATTGTAAATAAATTATATAAAAAGAAAGAATATTTAAAGAATAAATATAAAGGGAAGACATTTTACTTTAAGTAAGATTTAAATACATACTTTATAATCCCAAACCCAATATATTGCTATTAAATAATTGTGTTTATGTGACAATTTATTTCTGTGTATGTACAAATAAATTTAATTCTCCAACACCATTGACGTCTAATAATATAACACTATATTTTTTTTAAATGTACTATAAACATATACGTAAATCATAATACATACATACTTTTAAGTAAAAAAAACATGTCCCTATTTTTTTAATTACAGAATCATATCATTAATCATTTTTTCTTATTTTATTATTAGTAAGTAATTTTTCAATGTAAAATTATTAAAAAACATTGTACTTCAAAATAAATAATAAAAAATTGAAAATAAAAATTGAAATCACAATTGCCGCCATTTTTTTTTCACATTAACAGCACAAAGATTATAAACCTATTATTCCTTAAGAAATACTTACACAATGCACATGCACACGCTTCACTTACAGATAAAAAATATAATTTCAATATACCTATTAGCGTTTTTCAAAAATATTTATATGAGCAATTTGCTTTTAAAGAAACTATTATCAAAGTCAAATGTATGTGTAAGCATATTTTATACATATTAATTTTAAAATTTAAAATTTAATAAAATTTTATACATACTATTATGTAAACTGCTGTAATTATATTATCTGTTTATTTATCATTAAGACACTACTTCTTTGCAAAAGCAAAAACAATAAATTAATTACAATTCCTTCTATTTAAAAGCAATAATATACATTATCCGCACAATCTACTCTGACAAATGGATTGCAAATATAACATTGTACACAATAGATAATAAACCTAAACCTATCAACACTAAATATTTTAGTAGCAACCATTTATTCATTATCTATGACCATTTGTTATATTTATAACCCATTTGTTATTATTTAAATCTGTTATTATTTAGTTTGCAATTAAGTTACACAAAGTGAGTATTAACTTTCATATAATATGCTACTAAATATTAAATTTCATTTCATTCATATGGTAACAATTATATGTTACCTTAGAATGAATAGAATTACAATACACATAACATTGCAATAATTAATATTCATTTTTTGACTCATAAATGGTAGACCAAATTTTTTAATTACCATTAAAAGCTTAACTATTTTTTTTATTAAAAAAATATCTATGCCAGGGATGTTACAGGTGTAACATTTTGGATCTGAGTAAGTAGGATAATTTATTGGTTTCGGAGAATTTCGATATTTAATAAATATTCGATTTTTAATCTATATATATAAAAGGAGTCGTTTCCACTGACTGAGGTAAGACGCACGCACAGTCGTAACCGCTGATGGTAAAAACGTGAAATTTGGATAGATGTTTGTTTTGTAGACATCCACTAAGAAGGGATTTTAAAAAATTCTAATGATGATGATGAAATAGGACTTGAAAGTTTGTGAGGAAATATTTTTAAAACACCACCGATTTTTACAAAAAAATAAATTTATACTCTAAAAAAAAATCCATTGAACGCGTGTTTAGTAGTTTATTATAATTCACCCCCTAAGCGTACAAATAAAGGGTTAAAAGTTTGTATGGAGAAATCTTTAAATCACCACCGATTTTTATGAAATTTCAAAATTGAGTTCTTAAAAATATTTCATTGAATATGTTTTTCTTTCATTTGTTTTAGAATTCACCCCTAAGGGTGCAACTAAGCAAGCAAGCTGCGCGCGTCTGCTAGTCTGACATAAACAGTTCGTGACATTTGTTGTTTATTTTTTTCAACTAACAATAGTTCTTCGCACTTATCACTATGTCGTACTAAGAACTAGTACTACAAAGTTATATCTGAAATTATCCGAAACTTTTATATCAAATACGGTTAAAGATAGATTTTTTTCGAATATACAAACGCTTCAGTTACGGTTACGAAACACCGTAACTTCCCTTTTAAATGCCAATTGATCTATCAAAATTCCATTACAAAATCTGGCCTCCATTTTGAATGCAATGCTATGTATGTGACTACCTCTGTATTTCCCGCGACACAGGCCCAAGATGGCCGAAACCGGAAGCTATACTGTTGATCTCCACTTGTTTCCATGAACAATATGGCGTATGTTTGGCACATTGGTTCTCTGTATGCGGACATCTCGACTCCAACATGATGTCCGACCTCAGCATGCCTAGTGATATCGGCTAAGACGACAGATTTATATCTGAACTATACATCTATAGATTTTTACGTTCACGCCTATACTTATATAATCTATACTAAGTATGTAAGTTTGTGTGTAAATCTGTGTTACAGTTAGGTATTTATTTATATACCTACATACATATATGTGTATTATTAATATATTGCATTATATATATTTTTTATATATATTATATTTATTGTCCACACTCGCCACCCTATTCCTATCCTTACCCTTTACGTCCTATGCGTTAAGGTTGTCTGAAAGAGATAACAGTTACCGATACGTCGTCTCTTGTACATTCCTTTTTTTTTTGGGGTTACAATAAACAATATGGGGTTATCATAAAAAATATTATAAATATAATTATTAATATGTTTAGACGTTGAAATTTATATAATGGTCAACATATGTAAAATGTATCCATAACATGACTATGGTAAATTCGTTCAGTATTGTGAATTGTCCGTTTTAATAGTAAGGTTTCATAGCAGTAAACCATTTCAATTTTATCTTGTATTTTTTCTCAATATTATAATTATTACTTATTTCAATAAAATGTTAATATAGTGATAAAATTAATATCCTTTTAAGGATACTCTGTTCACTATTTACCTGTGCAATGCCTTCTTTTCTGACCTTCACCCATATGTCAAATAGTTTTGCAGTAAATTCATCAACTTGAAGCGCATTTTGTAGGGTATTTTCCAGAAATTCGTCATCATGCGCTACCTGCAAAAGAATGTGTAGTTTTTTTATAACTTCACGCTAGCAGGATGGGAACGTAGTGTTAAAACACTCCGTTCTCATTAAGGCATTTCCGTTCCCCACTTTCCGCTGAATGCTGGAGGCATTGCGTGTTGAGTGGCGGAAATCGACGCTGTTGCCTGCTCGCCTGCCTGCTGCTGCTCAAAATATTTAATTTCTTCTAATGAGTAGCATTCTACTAACTACATAGATGTAATCATAAAGCCCAGTAAATCATCGTTTCCGATGTTTTTTGAGGTAGTTCCGATTGTTAGTAAACAGACTTACACTACATTATGTTTTTATTTATATTTCCGATCTCTAATTAAAAGTTTGGTATTTGTCACCATTCTGTATCAATAACCGCCATTTCATGTCAACATGGAATGTCGTGTCGACTTTGGATGTAAATAAAACATTTATATTTGTCAAATAGGTCTAGATTTAGCAACGTGTTTCTTCTTTGTTTACTAATCATACCTAGAATCCAATACATATGCAGTGAGACAAAATTATTTTATCTTTTGGTTTCCGTCGAGGACGTCGACGTGTTGAGTGGCGGAATACAACAATATTGAAAAGCGTGGAAAAGAAAGTAGTCCATTCCCCGAGTAAGCATCAAAGCTACTACCATAACAGTTACAGTTACGTTCAGCCGTGCGCTGGGTAAAGTATTTTAAATTAACTGGATTAGTAAATAATGCATTAGGTTCCGCCACTCAACGCGCAATAACGGATGTAAAATGAAAAAATGCAGATAGTACTATAAGGTTCTCTCTATAATATTATATGAGATAGATTAAAAATCACATACCTTATGCATTAGTTCATTCAATACAGGTTGCAGCTCTACGGCTTTGTTAAATTCTGTGCGGGGAAACGGCGACGGAACAAGGACAAACGGTGCAATCTGAAATAAAAAGTAAAAAAAATATCTTTCAAATTATTTTTTCTTTATTTTTTTTTTATTCATTTTGTAAGACAGTGTTATCCAATTTTCTGAAACAGCATGTTAAGTGGTGGAACTTAATACTGGTTTCTTTTCTTACCAGAACAAGGAAATAATAATAATTCTCTCCTCCAAGTGGGAACAGAACTCACAATAGTCACAATTACAGTCAGACGCTGTGTTGTACATTTAGCTTCTGCATTGTGCATTTATATGTTGCAGGGCAACCCTTTAAATAATGATAAAAAGATGATGTTTTTTTATCATTATTTAAAAGGTTGTGGGTTACAATTTGCATTAGACTAATATTAAATTACATTTAAAACCAGAAATATTTCTTTTTTAGTGTTGGCATAATAAATGACTTACGCCCAATGTTAATAATGTATCTCCTATCTCCAGTTAACGTCAATCTTGTATTGTTCGACATGTCTATCCAATCACTAACCTGCATGCCGTCC
>FASU01030082.1:0-13880 GCA_001486225.1 Heliconius pardalinus sergestus
CAATCAGCATCCGTTATTGAAAATGAACCGCGCCAGAATTTCAATGCGCGCCCAAACGACTCAAGATTTATTACTAAAACCAAGTAAAAAGTGGCTCACAACGAGAGTAGGTACGTGATGTTACATACAATGCTACAAGCCTTGGCCTATATGTTTCGCTCGGTGATTCCAAAGGTGAACACTTAAATTTTGATTAACAATTTAAAATTACACCTTGATGTCTAGGAGTTTTAGCTAAAATTGGTATATTTAGACCAATTTTGTACAAATTTTGTAAGATTCTAACTATTTCAGATCAAAGAAATTCTTAGATACGATGAAAATATAGAATTGAAGAAGAAGCTATGGGTTCGATTACCTCTAGAGGAAATTTTATATTTTAATTTGCTTGCTTTGATAACGAGGCCAAGAGAGACGTTATAGTTATAGGATAGTATGAACGGAGTATCTGAACACTAGGTAACTACAGAAAAACTAATTCAAAAATATTTTCTAACAAATCAGCTACATCAAATAACAAAACTGTTGATGGATCGAAGTAATAAAAGGGAAAAATTTCCTTTTTCTGCCGACTCAGTTGACTTCACTCAACACGTGTTCCGCTTCCCAACGAGACATCCTCAGATCTTGACAGTTCGAATTTGCCGAAACTTTTTTCTTGTGTATGATTTTACGCCTAACAAAATACAGCATTGGCATTGAACATTCTTTGTGTTTTATAACTGTTATATTAAAATATTATTTTGTATAAATCATATTAAGTTTATATTATTAATATTATTTTCTTAATTTAGCTTAAACTAATAATTGTTTTAGATTTAATCAAAAATTGACAGCGGCACAGTGTCTGAATGAACTATATTCATCTTCTAACAAGACAAATCACGGCGTTGTGCTCCGCAACCCAACATGCAATAGTCTGCAAATTGGGCGAAAAGTACACAGTATCTTCTTTATCTATTCTACACTAGGTTTTGCTTTGTTTACCCTTTGATAGAAAAAATATGATAATAAAGAATTAAAAAAAAATAGAAACTCATTTTAGCAGCGTTAAAACTCGTTTATTTACAAATTTGTCTCACACAATCTCCGCTAAGTTAAAACTTGTGTATCCACCCATAAAGTGGCAAAAATACTCGAAAGCTTATTCATGACTTATACGCAATTTATATTCGCTTCCTACTACAACTATCTCAGCCTTCCTAACCCTCACTTAACATATATCGTCGACAGCCCCTAAGAGACTTTGATATTTAAATTTAAAACAATTCAACGACTTCTGGTATTTTATTCCCATTTAAATAGCTATTGTGAGACGTTTCTTTAAAATTTTCAATATTTTATTTAACTTTAAACTGTTTGCTTTAATTCTAAAGGTTAACTATAATATTTAACTTGGTTTAGCAAAAAAATTACAGTTATTCAGTGAGTTGATTGTGAATTAACTTTTTCAATTTTGTAAAGCAAGTAGGTAGGTGGTTATATTTGAAAAATGTATATTTAATACTGTAATAATTTCTATGGAACGAAATTCTTCTCAATAAAGCGCAAAATGTCGTCTGAAAAATTCCCTCCTTTATTCTCAAACGAACCCGATCAAATTGCTTCAGTAATAAGGGTCCGCCTTAATAAAATGATCGGTGAAGCGTAAATTTGATATAATATTTTGGAGGTATTATTTATTTTGAACGTCTAACTGAAAACGCGGCGGTTGTGGGTTCGAATCCTAGTCGAGAGAATGAATTATTTCCTTGTATAAAAAAAGAAACGCGGCGTTGAAGATCAAGGGTCAACACGCAATGTCTCAAAGGTTCCCTCTGTCTAACACACGATATATAGCGTGATTCTTTTAATTTAATGTTAACTTATATTATAAAAAATAATAATTTTAATGAAAATTGTATGGCAACAACTGTTTTTATAAAAAAAAAATGTTAGTTTCAAGATCTATTTCTGATGGTCTTGATAATTAATATGCAGTAGGAAGTAATCATCAATTAACAATTTTACGCTTTAAAATGCAGATATGTATAAAATTAACGAAATGGTTGGTTTTGAGGGGCATTTAAAGTAAAAAAAATTGTGGCGTAGTGGAACTGCGTCTGATCATAAACAGTTGGGGGTTTGAGTATATCATATCTTGAAAATATGGTGTTGCGTAAGGAACTGTTATAACACTAACAGAGGAAAACCCCTCTGCCCACCTTACCATGCGAAAAAAAGTGCTAAGCTTCCAAAACAACCATCAATTATCAGGTACTGCGGTTCCTCCACAGTCCCACTTTTGGAACCCAAGGGGTCCCCAAAAAGTTTCATTTCGACTATTGTAACTCATTATCAGGGAACACAATAGGTATCATCTGGTAGGCCCCATTACAATGCCAACCTAAGCGCCGTCCCCAAAAGCCTTTGTTCGGTGCTCCAGCACTTGGGATTGTCAACATCTTCATTAATATTTCCTCGTGCTTTTGTGTTATGCGATAAGTGTTAAGCCTAAAATCTTTTAAGTATTCATTTGGTATTGTTTAATATGTATAATGAAGGTAAAAGCGATGGCTGTGGATTCAATTTCCATTTGGGATAATGAATTATTGTCGTTTCTTCGCTCTGGTAGCAAGTCAAGGAGTGGCGCTGAACTCCGCTACTCGACACGCAATGTATCGTTTCAATTAAGCGATGCGTCATGATCGGTGTGCCCAATAGATTCCTTCTGCTTACCGTGCTGTATGGGTCAAGGTTCGACTGGAAATGGCAGTTTGATTTTATCAGTCGAAGGTTTCTTTCTGTAGCACACAACAAAAAGGAGGCCTAAAAAGAGAAATTAATCACTCAACATAAAATGTTCTGAATGAAGAATAAAAGCTAAAAAGAAAAAATAAATAAATAAACCTATTTATTTATACACAATTGACCAATACATTTAAAGGATTTATACTTTTACTGGCCTCCCTTTTATTTATTTACACACGCTATCGCTAATAAAATACGAATTTCGTAAGGAGGTACTATATAGTGAGAGTTACCCAGAATTTATTACCGTCGATGGTAATGGTTTCAATACCTACCTATACCCGTAGGTGCGTTGGTCCTAAATCAGTGATTTCACAGAGATGTTGATATTGAGATACATGACGTTTTGGTAATTAATTTGTATTTAAGACCGAAAAACAAGGATTTATTATATTTTTTTTTATGCTTGATTTATAATGAATTTATTTTTTTCACTGTGTTAAAACAATCCTTTTGCCATGCACCGCCTAGTCTTCGGGCCATTTTATGTTAGGTGGCGGAACTCAACGCTGTGTTTTATCATGCTGCCTGTGCCAGAGAATGGCGACGATTCATTCCCACCAGTGGGAATCCAACCCCAAACCATCATCATGTTTACAGTCAGACGGTCCTTTCAAGATTTTTGTTCTACAAAATAATTATTTTTATCTCTCTGTCAGAATAGTCTGGCAACTTGAGATATGGCTTTACGTGAATGTTTTTGATATAATTTACTGCCGCGATATTGCTACCGATACTTCTTTGGCATTATACGAGAACTCGTAAAACCGTCAGCCGTTTCACGAATAAATTAATCTTATATTCATTGATATGTTATTAATTACGTTGCCAGCAATATTAGGCGGTGATGAAATGTGTATTTGATAGCTTAGTTAAGTCAGTCAGTCAGTGTAGTATTGGTTGTGGGTTTAATAATTTCTTTGAAGTATACTACGGCGGCTACGGCGTTAGGTTCCGCCACCTAAGACTGAGAGCAAAGAATCCGTCTTGAAACTGGATTCTCTCTATCTTTAAAAAAAACAACTATCGAATAGTTTAGAGAAACAGTATTAGTTTCCCAACCGGAAGCTGCTATAAATCATCTTTTAAAAACCTCACAGTCGTGACCTCAGTTGCGTTCGGCCCGCGAAAATACCGGAATTGTATAGCTACGTGTTTTAAACACGGAAATAATATGTATTTTGCTCAATGCTCAATGCTCAATGCTCGTGATGTATAGCATTTTTTATGCCAGGCGTGGCATTTGGACGGAGAAGCTTATAACTGGTACCCAAATTTAATGTAATATGAAATTTACTTAAGAGATTTTAATTATAGTATCTGACTGTAAATGTGACGGCTGTGGATCCGATGGACACTCAGAGGAATTAATTATTTTTATTTCGTAGTTGCTCGTAATTAGAGAAAGCGCAGCGTTGAGCTCCGCCACTCAACACGTAAAGTCAAGATTTTCATTTGATTTTTGTATTATAAATTTAATCATACGTAACTAACTATACTTATTACAAATGAAAAAATATATGTTTTTCTTATAGAAAAGAACCCCTAAATAGAATAAAAACTATCTAAAGTTATCTAAGTAACGCGCAACAAGTTGTGCGTAAGCCTATATATGGCCAAACAAGCGACGTCAATGTTCTATAGTTGTTTGACTATAGCAACGCAAGGGCAACCACTTCTCTTCCTGAACACGACAAATATCTTTTGAATGGGGTCTCATAGTTGCCTTCTAAGCTTTATATAAGTAATATATTTTTAAATCAGGTACAGCTATAAGATATTATGTAAATCTTTAATCACGAATATGAATATTTTAAATATATTATAATTGGCGAATGGGTTGGAGGTCGCGTAATCGCTGTAGACCAAGCCCTTAATTTTAATATAAGAATTTTGTATCATGTCAGCTTCATGCTGCAACCCGTATAATATTGTAGAGTGTTAAAGCACTCAGTTACCCAGTTTCTAGCTTTTAAACAGTTATTTTAAAAATCAATATATATAGTTATCAATTAAATATTATAGCAGAATAATTCAATACAGTTATAAAAAAATAAAAGGCCCAGTAATTTTGAAGGCGGTAGAATTAAATTTTATCAGAATATTCCATGTCAGTCACTCTCTGAATACATAATAAGCTGTTTAACAAAGTAAACCCTACAATGAGAATTTGCAAAACGAAAAAAAGGCTTCGCAGCTTTAAAAATATCTTTGTGTAAAAGAT
Source organism: Heliconius pardalinus sergestus (assembly GCA_001486225.1). NCBI lineage: Eukaryota > Metazoa > Arthropoda > Insecta > Lepidoptera > Nymphalidae > Heliconius > Heliconius pardalinus. Next base: position 5,015 of record FASU01030082.1, read on the forward strand.
TTGCGAGAAAGTTAAAATTTTTAGTTACTTATAACTTATTCTTTTCTTTTTCCGTCACGGTGTATACCCCAGATACCAGGGTAGGCAGAGAGGACCTTAGAACCTAGTGTTATGACACTATGTTCCCAGTAAAACACGAGAAACGAATAACTGATTTTTTTATACCTTGCTCATAATAAGCAAAAGTAGTTAAACTCTCATTTTTTATATTAGCAAGTGCAATAGCTTGGATTGAACCTATTACCATACAACCGAGACCAAATAACCCAATTTCAAATTCAAACCACTCCATATTAGGCATAAATAATAATACTAACCTGCTCGAGCAAAAAACCAACCTATGTTCAGTTCACCTTGAGAGTCGTAGTGGGCGTAAACTTGATTTAGTCGCCATCTGACAAACCCTTTTTTGTCCTGAATATATAAATACGGCGAGCAAAAAATATGAAGTCGGGAGGTTTTTTCTTTACTGTTACCAGTGGGACTGACGTCGAGCTAGCGAAAGGAAGATTTGGATATTGAATCACTAAAATATTACTATTTTTAATATTTTTATTATTTAGATTTCTATTATTTTTAGTTCAGTTAGTAAAGAACATTTTTGGAACAAGTTTAGGATAGTACAGCAGTTCGTGGTCACGACTGCTTCCGTATTATACCCGGTATGCTACATCCGTTTAAAATACAAATCTAATCGAAAAAAGAATCAAAGAATTTACTATTTCCTAAAAAAATTTAGTTCATAATAAGATCTTTGATTTTCACGATTACACTTTTTAACTAAAACGGAGATTACTGCAAAGTGTTCCCAAACGTCAGATTTCCAAAAAGATTTAAGAATTTAATTTACAAATTGTAATTTACACACTTTTGCATTATTTTTTGTATATTTAAAATAAATATTGTAATTTCTCCTTGATATCAGTACGTATACTGAGGAAAAACGCCATATCTAACATATTGGAACGTCTTCGACACTTCCTTCATGATTTGATAACGACTTCCGTCGTCCTCTAAGATCCTTGTACGCTAATGTTTTACAGCATTCGGCTGAAGCGGAAGCACTTAATGTATTTTAAAATAATCACTCAATAACTATAGTATAATTAAATTTGACATGGTCCTTTCTAATGGTGAATTAACATTATTTTTGCTGGAATTCGTTTGCTGTTTTGTCAACTTGTTTCAACTTATTCTGTTTGCTGTATTCGTGATGTAGTTTCTGTTATTCTTATATTCAGACTAACTGAAATACCTACACGATCGATACAAATCTACACCCAAATAGAATGTGAACCCACTATCATCACGATCCAAATAGCTGCGACGTCGTTCAGCAATAAACATTAATACTATAAAATTTTCCTCCACCATCCAATAGTGTAGATAACACTTATACTTGTTTGTAATAATAGTAATAATTCCTATGATAACAATATCATTAATAGTAAGGACGCGGACTTAATGGCGCGACGTCATGAATACTAATTCACCGTACCAAGCTCTTTGCCAGAGCTCAGCATATCGGACATGTTTAAAATAATAATCGAGTCTCTTGCATTTAACTGATAACACTGGTTTCCTGTTTATATCATTATTTAAAATATTGTTTTCATTACTCATTTCGAATTACAAGTGAAATTATACTAACTTTGCCCTTTCTTTTTTCACAGACGAAAAAGAACAACCCAAACCACATAAAGAGGCCTATGAACGCGTTCATGGTGTGGTCGCAGATTGAACGCAGAAAAATTTGTGAGCAAACGCCAGACATGCACAACGCGGAGATATCAAAAAACTTGGGCCGCGTTTGGAAAACTTTGAACGATGAAGAGAGACAGCCCTTCATCGATGAAGCGGAGAGGCTCAGGCAGTTGCATATGCGGGAGTACCCCGACTACAAGTACCGCCCGCGCAAGAAGACCGCCAAGCCGGCGCAGAGGAGCGGCGCGATAACCAAACAGAAGCGTAAGCAGCGCGCCGACAGCAATAACAACAGAGGGCTGTCCCGGCGGCGGCCGCGGCCTGCCCCGAGCGCCCCCAGCGCGCCCGCGGAGCCGCCCGCGCCGCCCGCGCTGCCTGCGTCGCCAGCCGGCGCACCCGATTCGCCCGAGTCCGCCTGCTTCTTCGACGACAGCACGCGGCGCGAGCAGACCGACCTCACCGACCTCTACTCCATCACGGACCTGTTGCCGCTGCCCGCGGACTGCGAGGTGGACCTGGACGCCCTCACCGACATGGAGTCCTTCGAGACGGCGTCCTCCTCCTCCGGCTCGCACTTCGAGTTCTCCTGCACGCCGGACGTGTCGGACATGCTGAGCGAGATCGGCGTGGCAGGCGACTGGGACGACCACACGTTCTCGTCGTACCTCACGTCGTCTTAAAGCGGTGCCCGGGTCGCCACGGCCGCTGGCCGGTACCACTGATCTCATACTCGAGCCGCCGCACGGGGGCCGACGACGCGGCGACCGCTCGCCGCCCCGCCTAGAGAGTGCCTACATCCAATTGACGTGTCGACATTTGGATTTAATGTACAAAGTTATTTAATAAGATTCATGTTTGGAATTTGTTTTCCAAGTTGATTGGCCTCATGGTCGCGTTCATTTTGGTGTTCTTTTTCGGTTTATTTTCAATGCGAACTATTTGGAAACGGCTCCTCGGCTTCGCCGGGTCAAACATAGGCTGTGAGTTGGTTCTCGTTTTGTGGTATTGCTTTATTTGGAACATTTTCTTTTCCACTCGGGGTGATTTCCAAACGGCACGTCTCAGACGCATCTCAGTAAATAATCCGTCTATACTCTCCGTCGCTGTTAGCAAGCCGCGGTCCACTCGCCGTATGCTCGCACCGCGTTGTCGCGTTCTGTATTCGTACTCGTATGTACTAGTTACTACAGTAATCAGCATGGCTTCTATAGTAAGTTCTCAAATACTTTCTTATTAATAATTTTACTTTTACAATTTTATTCTAAGAAACGTTCGTTTAAAAATATTAAGTGAATATCATTTATACAGTTAAATAAAAATGTTAAGTGCGTATCTTTTAATATTGATAGAAATATGAATAACACTAGGTTAAAATCAACAATATACTTTGCAATGCGCAAGTTCATTTGATATTTTTCATGCACACATAATATGTAGAGGTAGTACGATTTCTTTTCTTTTGGGAGCTAATCGGAATGTCATTTGTGAGATTTCGGAATACGAAATTGTTGAATAAGGATTTTTGGGATGTCTCAAGTTAAGCCCTTGCCAGGACCGGCCCTGCTTTTTGTAAAGATGCGATTGTACAGACGTTTCTGAAATTTCAATTGTTAGGTCGCGGGACTGTTCCCGTACGATTCGAAGAAGCCGTGGCAAGGGATTTGCGTAGGTGTTTCAGAGTCGATAAGTCTTGTAGTGTATGTTAGGTTGTTGTAGATAAGATTATTTCCGTTCAATGGTAACGTAAGAAGTACTTTGTATTGCGAAGAAATGACGGCATCTCAGGAACGATGCAAACGGACACTAGCCTTCTCTCCTTCATTTCACATGTTCACGCTTCAACGTAAAAGATAAACGTATATAAAATACATACATATCAATAAAGAGAATGTATAAGTTCGCGGGACGGCGATGATAAATTTGTACGATCAAAACGATAATTCGGTTTCCAACCAATGTTTTGCTATTTTTAACTCTGTGATTTACTTTATGTATTTTCTAAATTATAAGAATCTAGTGGAGACTGATATCGCATAGATTAGTTTTAGCAGCGCTAGCTTCTCTAACTTTTTTAATTTTTAGAACTGGGCATAATTTTAGTGAAGGAAAACAATACGTACATATTTTTGATAATTTGCTCGTCTGTGGAGATCGGGACATCTCTTCGCCATCTTCAGCGATCGCTTATAAAATTAGGTAACAGTGGTTTTTTACGAATTTATAGTTGCAAAGCCGATAGCGCCCGATGTCCACAGGAAAGCGCGTGCAAACTCAATTTGTATAAAAAAATCGCATAAACTGTCAATTCATTGAAAATGGTGTCAGTTAATAAGCGGGGTAATGTTTCCGAAATGAATATTACCTCAGTCATTTTAAGATATAGATATAAATCTTCTAAAATATAAAGTTTCAGATAACGAGAATAATATTTGTAGATATTCCGTGTCCCTAAAATATATTTCGTAATAAGGGATCTATTATGCTGATAAAAAGAAAAAAATGCTTTACTTATATTATATTCTTATAAATATATTGTGTAAAAATAAAAGTCGATGTAAAAGTAGTGTGTGTCTATGAAAATCCAATTATTTTTAAAGAAATGCGTAAATATATGTTATCTATACATAATCTTAACGTGAATCTATGTAACTGTCTTGTGCGTTGTAGGCGATATATATTATAATATTATATTAAATAAATAAAAAAAACAAGAAATAAATTTGTGCCTAAAGAATTACTTGAAAAATTTTCATACATGTATATTTTAGTGATGCTCAATATATCTTTGTAAGCGGGTAGTGGTTAAAAGCTGTTGAACGTCAGACCGTACTCTCGGACGCCAGTCATGCATTTTGTGTTGATTTTCCTTCATTTAAGGCTTCGCTTCTTTGCTAAGTAAAAGATACCACTTTTGCGTATTCATTAATATCGTCTGTACTACCAGTGGGCTTAGCAAACGTAATTGCTAAGCAAATCTTAATTAAACTTTCACTTTTTCATATTAGTTGGTTAAATTTTAATGGAAATTTGAACGTAATGGTATTACTATTTGAAAAATAACTGCTTAACGATTTTCCCAAAGTTATTATAACTGGAATTGAAAAAGAAAACAGTACAGACGATATTATAAGTTCACTAGAGTAAGATGCTTTGGTAATATCGCCATTTTGAAATAACGTTAACACCATTCCTTTTGTATTTGTGAATATAGCAATAATAAAGTAACATTCATCTCATAACAAGCTAACGATTCTTTTTGTGCAAGGTTTTTGTTTTGATACGTTTAACTTTGAAAAGCAATATAGTTACTGTGACATGAACGCTCAAATTAGACTTAAATGTCATTTGTAGACGTTACTTATACATACATATACGATTATTATATGGAAATTATTAATTTCAATCCGTTTATTACTTTATCGCTTTCAATAAAGAACATGGGATAGCCTCGTTGTGAGAATATTTAAATAGCGTTACCCCGTGAGTATTGTAGAACGACATCGAATTTATTGTTGTATTTAGCGCTTCTTGTTGTGGTTTTTCAATAATTGGAATTATCAGGGTTTCGATGTTTTCGTTTGAAATTAATATTTGTAAAAAGATCTTTTGTAAATTGTAATTTACACACACTTAGATGTTTCAAAATTGTTTTTCCGATAGTTTGCTTGGGTCGATAGGCTTATCCCCCTTAGCCTTTTAAAATCTGTCAAGGTATTATAAAATGTAAATAAATAAGTATTGAAACTGTTTATAATAATGTAAAAGTCAAAATAAAGCGATACTGTGACAAAAAATTAGAGGATATATATATAATACGCGTCTCAAAGAAATAAATATCATCCGAAGACGTGGTTAGTTGTTGTAGGTTACGTATGTAATTATAATAAAAAAATTCTATATAACTCTGCGTATATGATTTTATTCCTTTTTGCGTGAAAAAAGGAGAAAAATTAAATATGCACAGCTTACTCTTCCGTTCCAATCTTTAATTCTGATACTGTTGTTGACAAATTGTGCTAACAATCCCTCATTTAGATGTAAAAATAACAAATTCTTGTATTTGTTAGATGTAAAATTGACTACAGTCAGAGATGTGATCTCGTTCAAACCAAAAATAAAGCTAGAAATGAGATAGCAGTACAGAATAAAAGATTGTCAACACTTCGCCTGACTCTGTGCTTACAAGATCGCTTGTCACACAAGTAGATTGGTGTTTACGATATATGTACGTACGTAGGTTATGTATGTTTAACATTATACATTATGTAATCGTATAAAGGTGTTTCGATTGAAAATGTTAGTGATTCATTCACAGAACTGAAATCGTTGAAAATATTCTAGTTATGTTGTTTGATATAAAATTTGAACGTAATTATACTTGTAACATATGTATGTACTTGTTGATTTGGTTAATAAGCGTCTTCTATCTTAAGGTTTGTTTTCATTAATTTCAGACTTTGTGACACAACGAAAACTTCTTCCCTGTTCGATAGCACTTAATATATTAATAATAAATAATATACTGATGTAATATGTGTCTTTAAGAATAAATTTAAACAATTATTTAACCGTATTGTATGTCGACTTCAACCAGTAGTGAACATATAACGATATTATAAATTATCTGAAAGTTGACTTAGCTGTGTCATTTAATAATGATTGATATAATGATAAAGTTAATAATGATAATAATAATAAAACAAACAAAAATTTCGCACAATCTGAGTAAAGAAACTATTATATGTAGATATAATATAGGTATTAATTTTAATGATAATAATCGTAACATAAAGTTACATATACGTGTGATAGTTAATTTTACGTTCCACAGTGTTTTATTTAACCTCATCACATCAAAATTTCTTGTTTTTTCATTATATGACCAACTTCGCGTCTTTCTTTAAATGTATCTATTAGAATCTTTTCTTAGTTATTTAGTAGATTTTCGATCAAATTTTAATAAAATAATAAAAAATGGTCCATTTAATTCCATCAATTAATGTTAAGGTTATTAATTATAGTCGCAGCAATTGTATACTTAAAAACGTGTGCTTACATTTGTACTGAATGAAGTACCTTACCTTACTTACATGCCAAAACGACTAACTTTGATGCTAACGAGCATGGCTTTAAATGTAAACATGTGACTGATGTTTCATTGTCATTTCTATCGTTTTTTTTTATTCTTTGCCATTGGACGTTGTAAATACATTGTTAATAAGTTACACAAGGCCACCTATGTTTATATTTTCTCTGTATGTATGTTCATCACACAGTAGTCCCAAAACATCTAGTCTTGAAAGAATTTGGGCATCCTCTTCTCTCGCAGTATCAAATTGTGTGTGCTTAGAGGAATATCGTGGCCTTCAGTAATTGATACCTGATTTTTTTATATATATTGTGTTTTTTTTTTCTATTGATACCAAAAAATATATGTCAATCTTTTAAGACACTGTTACCGATGGATCTCTCTAGAACTTACAGTTGCAGTTTCTTGGCTTACCAAATAGTGAATAGTGGAAACGCTCGTCTGTACCGGCTCTGTAATCGGTCTTAAATGTATATATTATTATATAAACGAATTAAAATATGGTTTTAAAAACAATAACGATCCACATTTGGGTTTTTAAAATTTGGAAAAAAAAACTAGTGTTAGTTTTTTTTATTTTAATTCTAAGTTATTGTGAGGTTCTCCTCTGTTGTATAAATTATTACATTTGTATCCTATAAGGCATATAGTAATTGCAAATATTGTATGTAGGTTTTAAATTGTTAAGATTGAGGGAGTTTGCTATAGTTATGGATATAAGACAACGTGTAAATTTTGTAATGTCCTTTGTTTCAATAATGAATATATATTATTATATGGTAAAAATAAAATCATCCAGTTTTTAAAAAAATATTTATTACCAGATTTTTATTGTACCCTTTACTTACCCTTGAAAATAACAGTTTTTTTTAAATAGAATATATCAAATTAAAAATTATTAAAAGCAGTATACATATTATATTAATAAAATTTGAATCAATAATAAAAAAATATATTAAATATTAATTAAGAAATTAAATTTACAATATGATCAGATACCTAATAATAAAAAAATATACATTAGTATGAGGCCGTCGCGTCGTGGCGCAGGGACACAAGGGTGCGGCAGTAATCGCCTTTTGTTGTGGGTTCGATGCCCACTCGGGGAATTAAATATTTAATTTTATCATTTTCTCGCACTGGTAACGAAACAAAACGCGTCGTCGAATTTCGCCTCTCAACAAGAAAAGACTCAAGAATACGGCGGATGGCAAGTCCCAGGAATTGCTCCGAGCTCCTCATCCTGCATGGTGATGGGCATCTCCACTATGAATCCATGGACTGCAACGATATTTTATTATTAGAACAAAATAAAAATCAAATATTATCTCACTGTAAATTGTGATGGCTAAGGGTTCGATTCCCACTCGTGGGTATGAATAAAATTAATTTTTATTTTCTGGTGATAATAAGACAAAACACTACGTTGAGTTCTGCCACTCAATAAAGGTCTCGAACATTAGGCTGAAAGTGCGGAGATGGTTAGATGATTCTCTCTGCTTATTCTCTTATGCGGGAACAGCGTGAACTGATAAATAAAAAAATCTATATCTATAATATAACACAGAGGCCGCAGATAATAACAAGACCTGTAAATATAAATCATTACAAAAACTTTAAGACTTTCAAATTTAATAACTTTATAATGCCATATAAGAGAAGGGCATACAAAATTAAAGCGATAAATTAAAATTATAATCAAGTTGGAGATTCAGGGGTGAATCTTAGAGTTTGCTTAATTAAAATCAACTTAGATAATGCCTTTAAAAAGATAAAGTGCGATAAGGGGTATAAGAGGGGAACAAAGTGTCTTAACACTAGGTTCCCTCTGCATAAGCTGCTATAAGCGACATTCAGCAGAAAGCTTATAAAATAATCTTTAGAAATTAAATTACTTTATACTGGAAACGAACCCACACCCATAGCACCGAGACACGTACTAACAACATCACGACGGTGTCTCTCGAAGTAAATTGTTATAAATCGAACTGGGAATCATTTTCAATCAGCAAAATGTATGGCATCACGATTTTAGTCCCGTTTTCTTTTATACCAACCAATAACATTGGTGTG
>FASU01030237.1:0-13412 GCA_001486225.1 Heliconius pardalinus sergestus
CAATAACAACACTACACACTAGATACCTTCCAATCAGGGCTTCCGCCTGCAAGCAACTGTTCCCGTTTGACACAATTCCACTGCCTTTAATGTCTTTTTTATCTAAATCTACCCACTTTTACACGAGTACGCTAACAATATTAATTAATTTTTTTAGGAGGTTGTGGCGTAGGGGCAGTGTAAACGTGACTGGTTATGGGTTCGCGCCCCACTCCAGGAAATATATTATTTTTTGTCATAGTAAAAATTATGCAATGCCTTTACTTAACTCAAAACTAATAATCACAATAATTAGCTTTACACGTTGATTATTGAACCAAATTATTACATTATGTTTATTAATTTTATTTTATTTTTAGTTCACTTTTATTAATGTCGTTTTTACTATCCGTACCTACAATAAAAAGAGAACATTAATAATCAAAAAGTAATATCATAGTATTAAATTACGAAACTATTGTTGGTCACTAAAATGGTTAGTCAAGATTGTGCATTGATAAAAAATATGATTTGTCAATGACGTTAATTATGTTAGTATACGTATATTATTGTGTATTACCTCGAGTTGGGATCGAACCCACGACCGTCGCGTTACACCCTTATGCGCCTGCGCCACGACGGCCTCGGTATGTATAATCTTAACTCATTTGTGCTTTTTGACGGTATCTATACCTACAATATACAAATGACACCTATTGATAGCAATTTATTGATGCCAATCAGTAGCATTTGGAACAGAGCATTTAGTAAAAGATATCTCACGTTCTACAATTTAGTTCGGTGACCAGAACAAAATTTGCAGTATAACAAAAACCTATGTCAAAAATTCAAGTGTCATCAGAAATTTATCGTCTATTTTCATCTTATTCTATAAGGACAAAAAATATAAATAAAACACATAATAATTTTAAAATTTACTTTAATATCCATACATAAATGGACACAAAACGATACTTCAGCAATGTCTTCATATGTCAAATTGTATAAAAACATTGGTAAAGGTACTTAAAATGTCAAATAGAAAAATTATATAAGGACCCTAGAGGAATTACGATATAATACTAAATCTTATATTAGACGGTTACATTACTCTAATACTACGTGTGTATTTTTTACTTGTGCATGTACTAAGTTACATATGTTAGGGATAGAACACATTACTTATTAAGATGGGTCTACACTCGTCTTATTATTTCATAGTAAATATTTAACTGAAAAATGACGTTATTTAAGCAGATGTTATATTAAAAGCAAAAGTACAAATCATTTTACAGTCAAAACTAAAAAGTCAAGTTCGCTAGTGTACACACATCATAACTAAACTATTGTCGCTACAGATTCCATTAAAAAAAAAGACGATTATTCTAACACAAAACTCGGTTACTGTTAACAAATTATCTTCTATTCCATTAACTTCGCTATCATCTAATGAGAAACCAGAGTCTCAAATACATCTTTATAATTAAACATGTTTAAATTTAAATATATTTTCCAATTGCTAATTCCGATTCATACAGTCATAATGTGGTAATATTCACACTTGGACACTTAAAGTTAGTACTTTAAACTATAAAATTAAAAGAAAAAAACTTGAAAAGCTTTTCTATAAATCAATAGTGATTTTCGATTCATTTATTTGTTATATGAATCAATTAAATAAATCAGGTACACTATCAAGTGTCCAAGTGTAAACATTAATAATGATTTAGATAAAAACAAAATGGCAGTCAAGCGTATAAAATACAACCTTACACAATCAAACAGTCTTATGCGTTTTTAAATAAAATGTCATTCAGCCGATAATGTAAAGTCACACTACAAAACGTAAATGCACGAATTAGACAAATCAAATTACTTAAACACTAAAATATTTTATTCTATTTAGAAAATGCATAGTATGCGAGATTTAGCGGGGATGTAGGCAGAGGGAACCTACTGTTAAGACACTGTGCCTTACGCACCGCCCAATTTTTGATACACTACGCCTTGTCTTGTCACCAGAACTAGGAAATAAAAATAATTCATTCAGTCGAGTAGGAATCGAACCCACAACTATCGCGGCATGACGGCTTCATATTTGCATAAACATTACAAAAGAGAAAATAAATATCAATGCGTACAATTCCGTATACTTGATTTAAAGTTAAGTTAATGAAAAAATTATCCCAGCCCAAAAATATTACTTAATTTGGAAGTATAGCAAACAATACATTTTCTAAATAGAACATTAGATATTATTGTAAAGCCTATACATACTTAGTGTATAGTATACCCTATGTTCCGATTACGCATTTCATACGTTCGCGTACAAAACGATATAATCAATGCAGGGCGACGTTTCCTTCTTTGATTCTTTTGTGTAATTTTCAAACATAGCACCACTAATATTTGTATGTGTCAATTATAATATTTAGAAGCCCTTGATATGTTCAAAAACCGGTATATCACAGAGTTGAATTTGTTCTGTTTCATAAAGAAACTTTCAATTTTAATATGGCAAATAAAAAAATGATAAGACTTACAAAATATGTAACGAAAAATTTATTTGTGTTTATTTTTTTTAATTCTGATAATTAATGTTTTAGGTAAAGACATACTTTGAGGTTACTTCTACACGTCACTTCAATTTAAACATAATGTAAGTAAAATATCAAATAAAGTATAATAAAGATATAATCAATTAAAAAATATTTTGGGCTATCAGCTAAGTTACTCATTTGAAAGTAACTAAGTAATAATCCTATAGTTTCACATTCATATTACAATTTATATTAAAAAAATAATTTGCATAACAAGTTTATACAAACTGACAATCGCACACAAAATTTTAAAAAAAAAACTTATAAAGAAAAACAAACATTTTTACCAACATCAAAGCATGTCTCTAACCTATTACTTGTTAAGCTGCTATTTGTGAAAGAAAAAGATATCTTTCCAAATTTAAACTTTGTAATTGACATTTGAATTATGGAAATCATATTCTTTTAACATTCCAAAAAAAAGAAAACGAAAAACAAAAGAAACATTTCAAATTTAAAATTTGCAATTAACATATTTTGAATTAATTGCTAATTTTAAATTAGGAATGTTTCTTTGTCTTCAACAAACAAAAAAATAGAAACATTCCAAATTTAAAAACCATTTAAATTTTCGAACGTGTTCCAAATTTGAATCCCCTTACAGATCGGTGTCATACCAGGCGGCTACATTGTTGTTGTCGTGCGGCGGCTCGGGGAAGGCGAGGTCCGAGGGGGCGCCGGCGGGCTCCGCCTCCATGTCCATGTCCATACCAAAACCGCTACCTATTTCTAGGCCCTGCATTGAATCTATCGGTATTTGATCGTAGCCTGTAAATATAGAAATTAATATAGACATTAATTTGATTGTTTGTTTGCGAATAAGTTAATAGTTTATATAATTTTTTATTATTAAATAATATTGTTGTTACTTAAGACATTTTTTTAAGGCGGTTATTAAAATTGTATAGTATAATTTCTATAATTAAATTTTTGTTTTTATAAACAAATTATAACATGGTGGCGTAAAAATATAGCGTATAATTATTATTTGATTATATGATTTTGTATGAACACTAGTTTATCAGTTTTACATATATAATGTACATAACTAAATTAACAAGTTCATTCACATTAAATGTATTTTTAAGCATTTAAGAATGTGGTAATCTATATATATAAAAGGTTAATTATAATTTAAAAATGAAAATGATTCATGTTTCTAGGACCTATAACAAAGCATTGAAGATAAGATATGTAAGTACTAATATAAAATGTAACTTTAACTGATTTTTTTTATATAAAAAATACACATAAAAAAACTATAAAATATAAACGAAAATTTTTCGTAAATATACAAATAAGTGTCAAAGAAGAACACACCAAATTTATTGTTTTCTTTATCTTCCCTATAATGAAATTTGTTTGTCTCCTATACTTTGTCATTAATTTAAATGCTATTTTATTAGTAATAGACCAATGTTCCAGCAATAAAAGCTAGCACTAAAAAACTCACACAAATAAAAAAAAGTGTTAAACACATATAATATACATATGTACACATAGAAACACACAAAAACACAAAACAAAATAATAAATAATATACCCATCACCTGTTCAGTGATAAATAGGTCCCGGATTAAGCTGCATGTAAAGAAGAGAGAGAACATATTTATACACAGATTTTCATATACAACAAGTCTATACAACAAGTGTACAAGTGCTTATTACATTTACTAGACATGTTAGCTACTTTATGGTATATGTAAGAGTTTCATATAAAATATATTTTGTATATTTTATACTATTCTATTTTAATAAATGGCGGTAAAATGTTCAATTGGTTATAAAGAAGATTATATAAATACTATAATCATCATAAAATCTTTAATTTTGTAAATTTAGTTGGCAAATAACAAAAAATAATAATAAATTCAAAATACAGATATTTTATTTAAGACTTTAGGTAACATGAAAAAAACTATTCTACTATAATTAAATATTACATGAAAAACTTCGAAACAAGTCATCGCTATTTATAAATACAAAAAAATATATTAATTCAATTCATTATAATAGTTTAAATATTTTTAATCTACTACACCTACCTATATATTATCTGTTACATATACCATATAGATCTACTATATATTTCAAGTTAGTACCAAACATATAATCTAAATTCGAATGCTCACCTTGTTGATGGAAGGATGGTCGCGTCCCATACAAGCCTTCATACCCTTGCTCTGGCCCGAGCATGTCCTAGTAACGTTTAAAGTTCATAGTATCAATAACAAATTAAAGCGAAACTATTATTTTTAGGCAAATAAATTAAATTGTTGATGATTAAATTAAATTTAATTACAAAAATGAATGTAACTTAATCAATTAAAGTGAGCTTATATAATACATTTTTTTACAGTTGACTATAAATTTGTTTAAAAAAACAACATAAGCGATATTTAAAATATTTATGATAGTCATATTAACATTGACAGCATTAAACAACCATCTTATGAAGTTGAAATGGCCAATAAATCAAAGTTTAAAATTTAAACAAAGATATTTTTTAATCACAGTTGCAATAATAGGACAAAAGGAATATTAACCAATATAGAATTTCCTTTGTATATTAAAATGCTTGAGCATAGAAATCTATTTATGGAATGATTTATGTACAAGCCTCAAGAAGTATGCTATAATATTTATTTCTTAACACAAAAACAAATTTTCACTTACAAATTAATTAAAATAAATAAAAAACCTCAAAAAACTCACTTGCAAATCGGGCTGCATGCCCAAATCATTGGGCCACATTTGCTGATCGTCGCGGAACAGCGAGTTGGTCAACTCCATGGATAGTCTCTTCTTGTAGTCGTGCGGCTTATCCTCAGACATGCGGAACAGGACCGCGGCGGCGTACGTCGCTACACCTGACAATATTATACCATTACTTATTTAAAATGTTTTTGTACATGCAATTACGAGTATGTGTTGAGGATTATGTGGGGGAAACGAGAGGAAATGTGACGGTAGTGGGTTCCATTCCCACTAGGAGTGGATTAATTGCATTCCTTCTCTTTGGTAGCAGTAAGAGTTTTAACAAGTAATATCTAAAAATTTGGAGGAAAAATGGAAACAGTGCCTAAACATAAGGTTCTCTATGACTACCCTGTTAAATACCGACAAGAGAATTTTTGTAGTTACGTTATTTTTTATTTTTTAAACAGACATAAAAAAATTATACAAACAAAAAACAAAACAGATCCTGGAGGCTCTACTTGTTGAGTGGCGGTACTCAATGCCGATGCCGCCATATAACATAGATCTCGAATGAATATTTATTTTACTATCGTGCTCTTCACCAAAATAGTTAAACCTCCATCACCTATATGTATATTTAAAATAAGCAATATAAACCAATCATTACCTTCATTACGTGAATGCAGCAGTTCAGTGAGCGGCGCCGTGGCCCCTTCGGCTTCTATCATTTCGGCGCCTTCTTTATCAGCGGCCAGTTCACAAAGCACGCCGGCTGCTACGCGCTGTACATAACAAAAAATATTAAAGATATTAATTCAATTTCAAAACATTTGTACTGATTTATCTATACAGTAGAGATCGTTAATAATAACATTATTTTTTACTAAGTAAAACATTATTTTTTTTCACAAAAAAATCTTGATTTCTCTCCGTTTAAATATGCTCCAGCAAAAAAACAAAGAGTAACTAATTTAAAAAAAAACAGATAACAAACAAACCTGTATATTCTCAATCTCATTAAACAGCAGCTGTACAAATATAGGTATGACATTCTGCTGTCTAATCAGGGTGCGATTCAGGCCTTCCCTTGCCAGAATATGGAGTGCTCCCACCGCGCCTTCGACTATCTCCTCCATACGCACGCCGTCCGCATACGTTGTGGTACCACCGGTCGATACTGATGTACGTTGCTGGAATTATTGTATGTAATTTAATGTAAATATGTCGTATTATATATGGACAAAGTACGGCGTTGAGATCCGTCGGTCAACACGCAGTGCAATCGAGAAAGAAGCGGAAAGTGTAAACGGGAGTGTCTTAACTAGATTTCTAGGGTCTCTCTACCTACCCTACGAAGTGCGGGATACAATGTGAAGGTAAAAAAATATATAATACGGCTATAATTTAAATAAGAAACCGCGCTTGGGTCTCTGACTTTATATTGATTCTAAAGGTTGTTTTATATGAAGTTGATGCCGATGTTGATATTGATGGGCATAAATAAAAGATATCCCATATACACTATAGCAATTGTACACATTCAAAAATAATTATAATTGTTTATACCTTACGCAACAATCATATCAAGCTATAAACATATAATACAACACAACAC
Source organism: Heliconius pardalinus sergestus (assembly GCA_001486225.1). Classification (NCBI taxonomy): domain Eukaryota; kingdom Metazoa; phylum Arthropoda; class Insecta; order Lepidoptera; family Nymphalidae; genus Heliconius; species Heliconius pardalinus. The sequence goes on from FASU01030237.1 coordinate 6,895, forward strand.
CTACCCGCTGCGTGTCATTGAATGCGCGCAACAACAGCCTCACGAGATGGTGCACAGCGCCGTGCTCGCGCAGCGGCGCGTGGTTGGCGGGGCACAGCGCCAGGTTGCGCACGAGACCCACCACCGCCTTCACGAGGGGCCAGCGGGACGGTGGTTGTAGGAGTTTCACTATAACCTGTAGCATAACCAAAAAAAATAAATAGAGAAATATAAAATCATGCAAAGGAACTGTAAGTAAATTGTAGGATATCTGTCACAAAAACAAATCTATCTAAAGTTATTTAACTTTCATTTTCTGAATGTCTGTCAGTGTAGAACAAACATTACATTTAGTCAAACATGCCAACATTATTTACATATAACAAGAATTTTTATGTATTTATAAAGAATATCTTTCTATCCACAATGTGGAATGACACTTATATAACTTAAAAATAAAAAAATAACTTACCGGCAATCCATAATGCAGTCTAACAGCATTCTGAGCCATTTCACTCTCAACGTGTCTTGAAGTAAGATGGCGTAAAGCGCACACAGCTGGTTCAGTTATCTCCTCGCGGTCACCGGCAGACACCACTGTACGCACTAACGCATCTACACCACCGGCTTGGCATACTGTTACCTGGAATATTAATTTTACATTAATATTAGCAAAAAACAAACACACACATATTATCATCCTCAATAAATTATTTATTTATATTTATAATATTAATATAGTGAAACAAAAAACTGATCAATATCAAAAAGAAAATGGATTTCTCAAAATGTGATTACAAATTCTTAAACTAATATATACCTCTTAGACATATCTATTATTTAATATTAAAAAATACATTTACGTAAACCACTTATTTACGGAATGTATTATTATTATCAAACCAAACACTACATCAATAAGTTAGTTTTTAGATAAAAATTACAATGAAAAAAAAAAGAACAAACCTTATTGCGTTGGTTGTTGCAAGTCAAGTTAGACAAGATGCCAGCGGCACAAGTCACAATGTTGACATCAGTGGATGCAAGCACTTGCACCAAGCTTTGCAGTAGAGCTTCTAAACCTTCCACCTAAAATAATTAGTAAAGTTAAAGACAATTATTATTATCCTTAAATTAAAGTCATTTTAAGGGCAAAAGGAATCCATGTTTACAATCAGACCTTGTCTCAATTTGCTTTAAGTGGAATAAATTAACTTAATTTTAACAACTTATAAGCATTTACCTTAGTAGCAGCATCGGACAAATTACGTAAAGTCCAAAGGCAGTTTTGCACTAGACGCCCACTGGGGTTGCCCAAATGCATGGCAAGAGCTTGCATACCACCGGCTTCTACTATAGCTGGTTTGTTGCTGGAGCATACTGACAATACCTAGAAAACGAATGCAATTAAATTTAATATACAATGAATTAATTTATATTTACTGCTTGAGGGTACAAAATATAACATATTATGACAGACATAATATACAACGTACAAAAAAACAATGTATAAAAGGTGGGCTAAGTATAGATAGTATATAAGTATAGATTAGTGGTTTGAAATAGGTGGATATTATATTATAATTGGTCTTTACCTATTAATTCAGAAAATAAAAAAAAATCTTTGTTATACAGAATGGAGTATAACAAAGATTTCTCAGGAAAATAATTTGACCAGAAGGGTGAGGCCCCCAGTTCTGCAGGATTCATTTTAAAAGTTTACTAACCTTTAAAACTCTGGATGTAGTCCACAGCAACTTTTCATAATCATAAGAGCGCATGATGCGGACCAGCTCAATAGGTCCCTGAGAAGCAAGAATTATCAATTTTGACTCTTGATTCCCATAAGCCAAAATTTGCAGACAATCAGTGACAATGGCAAGGAACTTCACATTATTCCTTTGCAGGAGCGCAACCATTTTTTGTAAGCCTCCAGCCAAACGAACAGCCATTTTGGAACCATCTTGATGCAACAACAAATTGTGAAGAGTTGTGATAGCATAAAAAAGAACCGATTCAACTGGAGAACTCAGTAACTTGACCAGAGCTGGTATTCCACCACTTTTGAAGATGGCCAGCAAACCTTGTCTATGGTGGGACAAGTTATGTAAAGTTCCCACTGCACCCTTAGTAGTTTCAAGATCATTGCTGTTAGATATGGCTCGTACTAAAGCAGCCACCATTTGAGGTGAGTTCATGATTGCATGTCTAGATGCTTCCTTCTTGGACAACTGGTGGACCATCATGGCAGCTTGAGATACAACCACTTGGTCTTCATCATTTAACAGTTTTATCAAATCAGGTATGGCCCTAGAAGAAAATTTAATAATAACATATTTATTATGTAAATATTACAGTCCCTGTTGTTTTGAAAATTGTCCTTCTTGGGAAAATTGTGCAGGAGAATTATTTTTATATAGAGGAGTGCTGAATGGTAATATTTTATTTAAAGTAAAGTGTAAGAATACATTAATTTATTTAATAAAATAAGCACAACACATACTACTACATGTTCACAATACATATTGTATGCCTCAATTGGTTCTTTATTTTTTGTCAATGTTTTTATCATCTTCAATGACCCTTAAAATAAAATTAGATTAATAAGGACAATATGTTTTAAATATAGTTTCAAGATTTACCTTGTAGCTAAATCAGCATCATCTTGATAATTGATAAGGTTAACAACAGCATGTTTCAACATCTGAGAAGGCTCAGAAAGTCTCTGAACAGCTGTCGGCTGAGCCGGGTCTAATTGTGTAGACGGTATCTCTATACCTTCTTCAAGGGTCTCAGGAAACATGGCCGCACGCACACGCTGGGAACGAGTTTGTGATAGCTGCTGATTCATATCTAAAATAAAATATGCCAAATTATTATACAATTTTTTTTTTTATCATATAAAAATAAATGCCTTATTTTTCACCATTTTCTATAAATCTAAATAGATTATAAGCAGAATAACATTTTATAGGCTGTAATTTAGTTCTTTATAAACTTCTTTATCTCATAGTTAAGATGGTTGAGAATGAGCACTATGAGGTTTTAGTAAATATACATGTGGTTTATTATCATGACCAATTCGAATCCCTATTTAGAAGGGAACCATTGTAATAATATAATTAAAATAATCAAAAAACAATAATTTATTACAGAAATCGAACTTACCATCCACTTGCTCTTGTGTAAAACCCTGAGCAAAGCCCTGGTCAAGATCAAACATAAGTTGATCACCTTCCATTTCATCATCTTCCTTGCCTGTGAGTGATGGCACCTAAAATGATAAGGTATTTTTTTAAGTTAACATATTGTATTTTTGGTATATTTTTTATAAATTATGTTTTGTAGTGTTTCAGTCCATAATTAATAAGCTATTTCAATCTGACCAAGTTTTAAGACTGCATATTGAGTATGAAACTCTTTACTGGGTTTTGTCTATAACCAGAGAGGGTAAAAAAAAATCTGAAAAATGTTCCTCAAGTGAGGATCAAACCCATGAGTGTTTATAAGTCAGACACTCCGCTGTATATAATATTGTAAATTAAAATTTATCTAGCCATTAAATGAGCAAAATTTATGTTTTGTTTAAATCATTTAAATCCAAAGCTCCAAAACAATATGACAAAGTTACTTTCACATTTATAATTTTATAATACTTGTTATATACCCATATAAATATTAATTGGATACAACATTATACTTCAATTTTAAAATCTAGTTATTACAAATACAATTTGGCTGTATATTATAAACGGTAATTTCAATATATGAAAAAGTTTATATTCATTTACACATATTACAAAGACATTTTATTACCTGAGTAGCAGCTCCAGAATTGATACCAGAGTCCACCAAGTAGGAGTTCTGCTGCCACATAAGGGTTTGCTGCTCCTTGCTTGGTGCCATGGGCACATCAGACCCACCATAATTACTGTGAGACACTGGAATTTATAGCATGAATTAATTATTGGAGAATATTTAACTTTTAATATATCATAATGAATTCTTAAAAGGATAAGAAAGTTTGACATATCTTTTTAAAGATTCAGTCAATAAACTCAAAACAATACAATAAAATAATAAATATACATTCATAACGTAACAGCAATATCTATTGAATGAGTCACTACTAATATCATGTTTTTAACTATTATTAGCCATTATAATGTACAGTTGTAGAATATGCTTACTTGTGCGACTCTGAGATGTTGGTATCTGATAGCTCATGGTTTAGCGGATGCAGCGATGCACCCTGCGCCTATAAAAAATAAACTATGAAAGCTAGTACACGACGCAATCGAGGCTATTGATTTACAAACAATTCTATAAAACATGAAAAAGGAAGTCTTTGAAAACACTTTAAACTTCACTCATCAAACCAATTTACGAATTGATGGATATCTTGCGTTGATTTAAGAAAATAAACAAAGTATGTAGCAAATCATATGAACTAAATACCACACCCGACAATTTTTAGAAATTGATTTTTAGACGATCTTAAGATTTATACACAATAATACTGGGAATATAGCGTCAATTACGTACCTTGAAATTTTAAGCCACACACAATTATTATTACACGATATATAGAAAAAATTAGTAAATAAATTAGCAAGTGCTTTCTCCACCTTCACCTAACCTGACATGACAATATGGCGTCGTAGTCGGCAAAATTCGCTAGTCCTCGGTATTGACTAGACGCTTATACGGCATCTCTTTCTAGCAAAAGATATTTGACTATTTTTGTCTCATGCTCCTTTCGTCGAAATTGATTTCTTAGGATAACGCTTCTTTTTACGCATTTAAGTATCCCGTATATTATGTACTTTAAAAAGTATAGAAAAAAATATTTTATATTTTTATTACTTGATGTTCATTTTTAAAGATATTTAGAAAAATATAAAAAAATAAGTCTTAAATTATAATATATAAGCTTACCCTGAAAGCAATAACTTTTTACGTTTTCTGGCACGTATTATTTGTAAATAAAGAGAACATTATTGTTACGTTACAATTGATAACTTTAGGGATATTAAATAATATAAAGATATGGCTTCTAGTCTCTTCAATATTTCTACTTATAGTCGATTTAATTTATCAGAAAGTCAATCTGATATTCAAGTATTCTTAAAAGAATTTGGTTACCGAATAAAAAAGCAACTAGCGAGGGAAGAAGAAAATGGTACATCTGGTTTTATTTCTTTCGCGGAGAAAAGTTTAAGTTTCAACGATCTGAGATGGATTGAAGACAATCAAACAAGGTTTCTTAATGATACTCCAAATGAGAAAGTATCCAGCTTGAGCTATTTATCGGAAACAGGTTACATTACCTCCATGATTTATACACTAGATGGAGAATTTCTGGTGGTGGGCCATTCTACAGGTTTAATTCAGGTATTTTTTTGGTACTGTAGGAATTCTCATAAAGAATTTAATGTGCTATGTCACGCTTTGTCTTATAACCAGACCGAATCATAGATGTAGGTACAATCAACCCCACTTCAGTTCGAAAGCACTACATATTGTTTATTCTTCCATAAAAAATTAATCACTGCTCATCCTTCCGTTACGGTTTGGCTGAGGGGTACGGGTTTTAAGAGTGAGAGTGAAAAAAAATACCTAGGTAGCGCTTGTACGCTCGCTGCAATAGCAAAGGATCATCTTATTCCAAGGGATCGTCTCGTACCTTTCCCCTACCTATCTTTATTTATTTATACATACTTATATATCGTTGTTTTAATTTTAATATGTAGAATCTTGAATAATATTGAATCTTAAATACAATGGTATCGGTATTATATTTCAACTTATCACATAAAGCTTGACCTAGTATTCTGATTTAGGTACTTTATTAGCAATGTAAATGCTAAGTAAATAATAAGCACTTTTTAACTGTGCATTTCATTTTTTTTTTCCTAGCTTAAGTACACACTTACACAATACATATATAATTTCGACACATTTTTGATTGTACCTATCTAAGGTAAGGATAATTTCATTATTAAATGTTAAAAAAACAATAATTAGATAAAGTACCTACCTACTACCATTTGAATTAGGTACAAAAAATGAGAAAATACTGTTATTGTTATTGAGTAATACATAGATCATTGGCATAACAATCTATTACGCCACGAATAAAATATGGAGGAACAAAAGGAAATTCTTTCGGAATATGTCAACAACATTTTATCTTATTATAAAAATGAGAAATATCCGAATATTTGGTATCCCTTGTTTTATCAAGGCCCTACGGAAACAAGTAATCGGTTTGCATGGATAAAAGAAAACGAAAGGAATTTCTTGAACAATACAAGAAATAGGATATTGTTCAATCGATGGTATTGTTCTGAACTGGGTGCCATAACGGCTTTGACCTACTGTCCTAACGGGGCCCATATTATTGTCGGCCATGCGTCAGGAGTGGTGCAGGTAGAATTTGCTATATCTAATACCTATACTTTACTTTTTGTTCTGATAAAAACTGCTGGCCTATAGAATTAAATAATATAAATATCCTATATCTTATAAAAAAACAA
>FASU01030376.1:0-11041 GCA_001486225.1 Heliconius pardalinus sergestus
ATTTATTAAAAAATCGTTTCCTTTCATACTTTTACCTTTACAGTCACTTTGATCTAACTTTCTTGAGTATTATGAATATAATGTGAAACACGTGGAATTCTCCCTTACAGCCGTGTCGAGATCAAAAGACAAATTTCTAATTTATTTACTTTATTTACTCTTATTCAAATAAAGAAATTTATGGATGGTTGGATGTTTCTTAACCTATATACGAGTACATTACATGATACGTTTTGGGTACAAATTCGGTAAGAAAAAAAATATTTGTTAGATATTGCATTTCATAGATATAGCTCGAGGCCGTTGTGGCGCAGGGGCACGAGCGTGTCTCATTCAGAGGAATGAAATACATTTTTCATCTCTGTGGTAACAAGGTAAAGTGTGGCGTGGAGTTCCACCACTCAGCACGCAAATCCTCAAGAATTTGGCAGAAAGTCGGGAACAGAAGTATGTTAATGAGAAACGGAAAGACTTTACACTAAGTTCTCAGGTTCTCTCTGCCTACCCTGCTATTGGCAGGATTACAGCATGACGCTAATAAATGATAAATCTTTTAGTTTAACAAAAATGTTCGTTTTCCATCGTGAGCATTCGGACAATGTCCGACTATAAACACAATGAGATATTCATTATTTTCATATTCTCGTTCTGGCAAGAAGACAATATCTTAGCTGGATCTCTTTTTAACATGCATTCTCCTATTGCGTTATGTTGTCTTTTTTACCGTACATTCTCCTTTGTGTGTTTTCCATTCAACGTGACACTGGCAAAGTGATTAGTGCTGAATTGGCACGCTCGGAACGCCATAAATAAAGAGCAACAATAAGTGTAAATAAAACATCTTCATATTTAAAAAAATATACTTTTATTATTTACACGTTACAATTATATGTATTAACTATAGAACTTATTGTTTATTAATGAAGACAATTTCAAAAAATAATTTACAAAAATTTTATTAAGTCTCATAATTTTTCATTTCTTATGAGTTTTCGATTTTATTCAAAAATTACACAGAATGAATTAAAATTACTATCGAACTATAAAATGTCATGTAATACAATAGACATAATAAACATACTTGGTTTAAAATAATCTTCATTAATATTGCTCAAATGTATCTTATAAAACCTACTTTTAATATGCAAATAGTAAGTCTAATATAAAAAAAATACTCTTTTTCTTATATATAAAATCTCCATATCACAATATAAATTCAGTACATCGCCCTCAAAAGTTCGAGGAAAAAGTTCTGAAAGTATATATTATATTTATTTAAACTTAATATAACCCATTAAATGCAATTTTCTTTACGAAATAACTTTACTATATGTAGAATATTTCAGTAACATAACCTTATTTGTCTATAAATAACGTTTAAAATCTGCCGTTTTGAGTATAAAAGAGAGCATTGCTTAAAAGCCTTCAAAAATATGTCACATTTCCGAAAACTATTTTAAAGTTTACGAAACACTAACGTATAGAGTTTTTTTTTACTTTAGTGATATTTAAAATGTCTCTATATTGGGGAAAACATTCTAGACTTAGGTAATTATTTCCCTAATAATTACTATTTTCAAAATGTGAGTATCAAATTTTCTATAATTAGTTCGCCAATTTATCATCTAAATTACGTAAATATCTACTTAAAGATTCCGATGTACTTTGCAAGATGCTCAAGCCCAATCTGTATTTGAATTCAACCAGTCTTTTAATAAAATCGAATATACCGCCATTCGTTAACGGAGGGTATGTAATAACTTCTGGTGCATACGTTGGCTTCGGTCGATTTGGTACAAATGGAATAGATGGCGTTGTTTCAGACTTGGCTTCAGTCGTAGTTTCTGTTTTCACATTTTTAACTGTGGAATCCTTGGAATTGTTATCAACTATCAAGGAACTATATTCTTCCTCCAATTTAGTTGTTGGAAACACTTCGTAAACTTTAAAAGATTTAGTGGTTATATCTAATTCGTTGGACATGTCAGTTTCTGTGTTTTGTTTCTTGTCATCTATTGGGAGAGTTGAAATACTTTCAATAACTTCATTTTTTATTGTACTCGATACATCTGTTTGTTCTTCCTTACTTGGATCTACTGATACAGCGTAAACAGTAAAAACATTCTTCGTTTCGGGTGTTGTTGCGTCATCTTTTTTTAATGCTATCATTTCTACAGGCGATGGTGATATTGGTCCGACTAATCCATCGTCAATTTCATTACTTATAATAATCTCGTTGTCTTTATTTTCTCTTGCTGCTTTCAGAATTTCTTCAATTGAACCAACGACACTCCGTTTGCGACGTACATTTCTGCGTCTCCTACTTAATTTCCTTGGTCCATGCTCAGGTACTACTACTGGCGTTGCTGATTCAGTTAATTCTTTTGGTACATTTCCTACTACGAATTTATTATCAGCTGTTCTAAGGTCAGTATTAGTTGCATCTGAATATTTGTCGTTTTCTGCTTCTTCTGCTTCACTATTTGAACCTAAGTACATCGATGTAGGGGAATAAGTCACAGGGCTACTAGTTGATTCACCGTAAAATTGAGTATCATACGGATATACAGGTTTGAAATCAGCGTCTCCGGAAGGCTTCACACCATATACTACTGAGCTTGACATGTCACTTCCATATGACGATATAGCAGAAGGTCCTGTTTGAGGAGCTGCATATATAGGTTCCACAGCAGGATATGGTGTATACGTTTGAGGTTTTTCGTATTTCTTTTCTGTCGTGTATGCATGACGAGTTTCATATTGGTAGCGATTATAATTAATAGGTTCAGGATATACAGCACCATGTGCTATACCTGTCTTTTGTTGAGGATAATGCACATTACGATTTGGATCATAATTGCTAGCTACTTGACGATATCTTATATCTTGATCTTTTTTGGCTGGCTGATATCTGTTTATGTAAGCTGTTTGGCCGGCGTAAGGATTGAATTTTTGCTTTGAATGTATAGGCATACCAGCAAGGACAGTTCCAAGCATTTCTTCTTCAGGTTGTCCATTACCTTCACTTGCATATTCTTCGGCATTATGTCTGTAAATATCGTCCTTTTTGTCGACTTCAATAGTACGCCTTACTGGTGTAGCGAAAGGATACAAAAAGTAACTGGCAATACCTACAAGACCAGCCAGTCCTATGACTCCGACACCGACTGACGGCATTACTTCTCTAGAAAGGTAATTGTATATTTGTGTAGTAAATGGCCCTGTACCGGTATTTGGTTTCTTTGTAGTCTTATTTACTTTTGTTTTATTAGCAGTTTTGTTTGCAGTTTTGACTTCTGTTGAAACTGCTGTTTCTGTTGAACTTTCAGCGACGGGTTTCGTGGTTTTGCGTTTCTTTGTTTTCGTTTTCTTTTTGTTTGATGATCTTTTAGGTTTTTTAGTTGTCGTAGCAGGTGTACTAATTTCTAACTCAATTTCTTGTTCCTTAGGTTCTGCGGGCAACAGCGCTGACTCACTAAAAGCTGGAGCTACTGAAGTTGTTGTAGTACTTACTTTAACTTTATTTTTATTACTTTTCTTGGCTGGTTTCAATGTTGATTTTACAACGGGGGTGACAGAAACTAGTGGCTTTGTAGTAAGTGCTTCAGTTGATGGCGCTAAAGTGGTTGTACTAACTGTACTTGTACGAGTAGCAGAATTTTTATTTTTTTGAACGTTAGAAAGTACAGTATCCTTAATTTTATTATAAACATTTTCATTTATTGCTGAACCTCCAGCTATTAAGTCAGCTTTGTTTGTGCTGCCAATAATCGGTCGTTTTGCGTTTGATATTTTGTTTTGTGGCTTTTTCGTTTTATTTTTGCTTACTACTGGTTTCTGTTTCTTTTGAGTTTCTTCTATCTTTGTTGGTTCCGTTGAAACAGAATCGTTATCCTTGTTGACAGGATTGCTTAATAATATCCAAGTAGATATTCCCCCTTTAGTTGTTGAAGACTCATTTGATGCTTCTTTGTTTTCTAATTCCAATTCTTCCATCGTGATTGGTACTGCGACACCCGCATGCGAATTTTCAACTGATTCATTGCTATCGTCCTTTCTAGTTTTAATCTTTTGTTTCTGAGCGATCTGCGTTTTTAAATTTGGTGGTATTCTGGTGTCTGGCACCGCTGCAATTGTATGAGATTGGTTATTTTTGTCTAGTAATTGTGTTGCAACTTTTTTAATAGATTCTCCAATTATTGGTAACTTATTCTTGACGTCTCTAGCAGTATTTTCGTTTGTTGGCATATCATTTTTCTTTTGATGACCCTCGTTGACACTGAAATTAAAAAAAAAAACAGTTTTGAGGTTGTTATATATTATGTTTAATTAAATCAATTAAAGGAAACATTCAAAATGAAACAAATGTTTTATTTATTCAATACTTTATTAAAAAATAAATAAATTGAACTTGTAATTATATGCTTCATTATATATGTACAAAGCTCTAAAGAATATCACAAACATTACTTTATTTAATTAATATATTATATATAAAAAATAGTAATAGATATAAAAATATAATATATTATGATGTGAATTTTATGAATGTTTTAAAAAAAATATGAAAATTTTCATTTTTTTTTTCCTTATGAGAACTTAAGATTTAAGCATTCAATATAAGATAATTTATGTACAGTTGTTACAGTTCTAAAGAAACAGTCAAAAATATTACCATATTTGTATCTGCAACATTACTTTAGAAAAAAAAATACTTTAGTTAATATGTTTCAATTTTATAAGATTAAAAATATCAATGTAAAATTACAACTAATGCTTATTTTTTTAAATAAGGTAATGTCTTCATCCTATACCATACGGGTATAATACTTCTAAAGTTTACTTATACGATTAGTAATTGGGACTGTAAAGTTAAAAAAGGTTAAAATATTGCGATTCGGGAAGAATATTTCATATACTACAAATAAAATATATCATAAAAATTATTTCGCTTTATGAAGGCCAATCATGGCGCAAAGGCACAAAATGTGTCCATAAACGCGACTGCTTGTGGGTTTCAATTCAAACTCGAGGAAGTAAATTTTTTTTTTTCGAGGCAAAGCGCGGCGTTGAGTTCCGCCACTCAGAAATGAGAATGGAGTGTCTTATGTGCTTCTTATGTATTATCTGCTTATCCTGCTATGTGCGGGATATAGTGTGACTCTCAAAAAAAACAATAAATATTACTCTGCTATATATATTTCGATAGTAATCATTTTGTATTTTGCCATTTTTCTTTAACATGAACTCTATTAAAAGGAAAATAAATTTATTACTAACAAGGAGCAAGAGAAAATTTTTAATTATTTAAAGTCCTCCGAAACATAACTTTCATGATTAGGTATCTCCTATTGTCGGGGTGAGTAAAAAAATAATACATCCGTCCATCCATTTGTGACAAACCAGAGAAATATTTACATTATAAATATGTATATACAATATACATAAACAAATCGCCGATAAATAATATTCGATTACCTATATAAAATACACGCTTTAATGAGATTGATCCAAAATCCAAATCTATCTCGACGCCTTTATGTTATTTTATCACAAAATTATGAGATTTTTTAAAAAGTGTGTGTATAAATTTATAACTTCATTTCTTTTTTTTCTTTCGATTTTTGTGATTATTATTATTATAATTTCTTCTGTGAACGTTTAGATTCTTGGTTATGGACTTTAATAGATTTCTTACAACATCAAACCATGGAAACTGAAAGTCCACGCGGTGATTATCCATAACGCTTCTCATACTTGGCTGCCATCTTCTATTATTAGGAAAAGAATTTAAATACCAAGCTTTGTTGTAATCGTCCCATTCCCAGTAGGGCTTATAAATCTGATATTCTGGTAATTCTCTAGCAGAAAAGGCCCACGGTGTAAACAGAGCTGCTAAACCTGAAGCACCAGCAAATAATAAAATAATTGGGGTTAAAATAAATGATAAAGCACTAAAACTGAACGGATTGATAGCTGCTAGCCAACTAAATACGCTAATAGCGGGCTTAAAGAACTCTATAACAGAAGAAAAAATATCATCGTCATCATTTGGTCGACCTGGTTTTGTATATGTGGATAGTGCAGAAGTAGGAGAAGCAAAATTAACTGGTTCTGCTGATTCTGCTTCTACATTGTTAGCAGCATTATAATTTGATAATTCCAATTCTTCATTGGAAACATCTTCAGTTTGCTCATCATTTTCTTCTTGTGATTCTTCATAGTCAGTCGGTGCTTCATCACTACCAGAATCATCTAGTGGTAAGCCAAAAACATCAGTTAAAGTTGTATCTGTATCTTCCTCAGACTCAACTACAACATTTTTGTTTACAACATTCGTGTTGACAGCTATGTTAAGGTCAGGACAAGCTTCCTTGCCTTGACCTTGAAAAGTATTATTAAGAGTTACAAATATAGTAGGACAATCGTCAGAGGAACCGCTGTATTGTTCAGGTCTAATAACAATTCTGTCTGTGTAACCCATTACAGGTGAAAATGTTGTTACATCAAAAGTGTTTGAGGGATATGGGGAAAAGTTATTAACGCTGTGGTAACTGGGTGGGTCTTTTGGCTTATTAGTTTTTATAGGTTTTTTATTAGGCCTTTTATTGGGTTGGTAATTAATGTGGTCAGGCCAAGGCTTTGGGTATCCAACATTTGTTATAATAGGTGTCGGCCTAGGTGTTGTAAAGACATAATTTGGACGTGTTACATAAGGATCTGCTATGTGAACATTAGAAGAATATATATGAGATTCTTCATATTGTGGTTCAGGCTTACTGTATGTAACAGTGTATTGTTTATTATTTGACTGTGTATACATTAAATTTTTAGTATTTTCTGTAGATTCATCATGCATTTCAGTACTAGTACTATACGGTATATTTACACTTGTTAATGTATTTACTAAAGTACTTTCCCTTTCTTCTGATATAGTAGTGTCATGGGAAATGTCTGAGTCATACTTTGTATTGTCCGTCCATTTCGTAACAACCTTTTTAATAACGGGCTTATTTGCATTTTTTATAGGAAAAAGTTCGTTATGATAATTTGTATGTTTTAGATTGTTTTGTGTTGCATGATTTAATCTAATTTTACTTATTTTACGTATAACACGACTTGTTCTTAACTTTGGGTTAATAAAGGATACATTTAAATTGTTAGCACTCTCTAAAGTTATATTATCGACTAAAGATGTCCTACTTAAATTGTTTATGTTGTTTAACTTTAAAATATACTCAAAGGGTAATTGAAAACTAACATTGTTATGCTTATAACTATACCTTGGTGTGACATCGGTTGATTTTTCGATGTCAACATTAACTTCTAAAGTAGTTGATTCGATTTGAGGTCGCGAATATACAAACTGAGCAAATAAAACTAACACTAAAACTAGAGTCCACTTTACACTATCACTTTTTTGCCGCGACATTTTTGACGTCACGAACTGTACCTGAAATGAAATGAAAAAACATATTAGCATTCTTTTTTATTTCCTTATTAAAAAATAAATGAAATATAATAGTAGGTATCGTTCTGCACGTAGTTCCCCAAACGATATTATGTGTTGCACGCAATGTATACGTGTATGTTTTTTTTATTTATAACTTCCGCTGCATCCCACACATATCACTGCAGAGAGAGTAAACGTTCCCGTTTAGACTCTTTCGTTCCCTGCTTTTCGCTGTATTCTGTGGCAGTGCGCGTTTAGATCGGAACACAACGCCGCACTTTGCTTCGTTACCAGAGCGAATAATAAAAATATGCATATTAGTGAAGTTATATAGATATTACAGTTTGACGGTTTTCCCCGTATTGCAAGTAGGCGAAAGGGAACCTGTGTAAAAACACGGCTTCAGAAATAAAATTGTCATATCAAAATATTTTTAAAGAAGTAACTTTATATTTATACATTAAAGTGAAATATAAAATATCGAAAATACCGTTGTCCACAACGGGAATTATAAAGAAAAACATATAATATATAAACCTTTCGAATAGGTAAACTGAATCCGTTATCTAATTAACGTCGTATGATATTCCGTTATAACGAGTAATATTCATAACTTCCTGCTTTAACAACGTTGTAAATTATTTGACGTACAAAAATGAAACATGTAACTTTTTATTTTGAATAAAATTATTTGAATTTGAAATACAATTGTTTTTAAAGTTTAAGTAACAATAGAAAAATATATAGATACAATTTAGAAAAAATACCAAGAAATACGATCCACGTGTCTCAGTATGTCCACTTGTCACAGCCTCATGGAGCATTTAGATAAATTTAAATCACTCCGTTAAGACACTTCATTCCCCACTTTCCGTCCAAGTTTTGAGACATAGTGGAACGTTACGCCTAGCTTTTGACCATAACAATTTCATTTCAGAACATAATTTATTCCTTCGAGTGGGAATGAAACCCACTACCGTCGCGTTTAAAGACTCCTGCTCAAGCCTCTCTCATAAAAGTATAAATATTTACTTAAAAATATTGTGGTTGATGAGAATATAAAAATCAAATATTGTTATTCAACAAACTCATTTTTGTGGTTGGGAAAACTTTCATTTGCGCATAATGCCTACCTAGTGGTGACGCATAAGCTTTGTCAATAAAAGTTTCCTTGTATTTTGTTTAGAACAAAGCTTTTTAGTTTTAGTACAGAAAGTACTAAATATTTAAGTTGATTGTGTTTAGATTTTTTTTAAAAAGAATGATAATCATTTAAAAGTTATTTTTCCGGGTGGTAATTCAAACCCGGGCCCACTGTATTACAGTCAGGTAACTCTATCTAAACGTTTTTTTAGCTTTACCTGTATCCTAGCACATAGTATCGTAGGCATAGCATATCGATTATAATATACATAATTACAGTTACATCTTTTAATATATTAAAATTTCTAGTACCAGAGAAGACACTTAAAATGGGGACAGAAAACAACGCGTAACGTTATTTCTTTTTATTTTTCATCTTAAATATTTTTTACGTTATCGTGACATTTCGTTACGGAAAGGCTAACGACCTAACGGCCCTGACCGAAACCGGAATAACATTACTGACCGAATAACGAAACTAGTTTGCACTCTCCGATTTAGAGGTCTTTACCAAATATTTATGCCACTTTTATAAAGCTTTAATAATTTAATTTTAATTCAATCAATAAAAATATTGAAGAAATAATTATGTATGGCTTGAGCGCATAGTTGAGTCCCGATACTCAATACGCAATATCTAAAAATTGGTCAGGAAAAACGAAAAGGAATATTTTAATATTAGATATGTGTAAAATATCTTATTTTTCCATTACCCAAAGACTTACTAAAGAAGAGCAGGCAGAGGCATCTCTTTATTATATTAAGGACTATTACTGAAATTGTGAAGGTTTATCAATGTAAATAATTTATAATATTTTTTTCAATCTTAATTAAGGTTATTAATTTAAAATCGTTGTATTAAATAAAAAGTAGAAGTATCTTAGAGACAAATTAAATACATAAAAACTAAAAAGCTCACATATATATGATAGCGTTGAACTCTTTTATATGAAAAGTCATTAACATGTTGGATATGCCAGTTTTTGTCACTTGTATGTTTGAAAATTTGGTATGCGTACCATCAATCAATATTCACATCTATTTTTATGTTTAATAAAAATACAGCAACAATATGGGGTGTTCAGAAAGTAGGGACAGATTTTTAAGATTTGGTAATACTAAAAACGTCACGATTTTTTGTCTCTTTTCTGATACCTTGCTAAAAAGCTATTTTCTTAGCTTAACGCTGTATCTTAGTAGGGTAGGCAGAGGAACCAGGAACACTCTGTTGCAATTAAGAAACTTACGTTCTCCGCTTACATTCACAGTGTGAAGCTTAAAAAAGACTGAGGTAATCTTTGTTTTGTAAAATGAAGTGCGGCATTGAGTGCCGCCGCTAATAATCAAAATAGATATGAAAAATATAAAATTATAACAATGAAAGTAAAATTTAGAAACTCTCGTTTGTTTTTGAAAAGAATCAAATCTAATTGAATTAACTGAACTTGCTGATGTTTCACTATATTCGGTTCATTAAGTTCTTATAAGATATCCTTTTAGCAGCAACCTACTTTTACTTTTATGGACTTTCATTCCGTGCCTTTGAACATATCATATTCTTTCTCTTACTAATTTAATATCTTTAGTATATAATCTTAAAAGCGACAAGGCTTTGAAAATATTAAACAAAAAAAAATAGTTAAACTAATCATGGCCTTATTAGAAAACAAATTATAATTTAAGTGACATATTAAATTTAAGGCAAAGCGTGGTGAATTCCACTACACTATATGCAATACCTCCAGAATTCGACGGAAACTGAAGAATAGAAGTGTCTTAATAGGAACAGAGTGCTTTAATACTAGGTTCCCAGGTTCCCTACGCCGGGCGGAGTAGTTGAATTCAACACTGCGCTTTTTCTCGTCATCAGAGGGAAGAAACAAAAAAGAATACATATTTCATTCTCTATTTCAATACATTTACTACATATCTCTTTATGATTGACTATACTACAGCATCAAATAAAGACTCTATTAAAAAAAATTCTTTAGGAACTTCCTCAACATCAAAATATACATTAAATTTAAGCTTAACACGGCAAACCTAATATAGTTTGCCTTTTCTGTACATGGAAAACCAGCGGATCGAGTAGAAATGAGAACGCATTCCGATGCGCGCGTCTCCAGTTATATGATTAACATAATGGTCATGGTCGGCATATCTTGGGTTCAATTCATAAGATGCTGCGAGAGCGTTTTTCAATAAAAAATCTTTTATCCTTTTAATGATTTAAGTTTCTTAAGGATATTTTAGTTTATTTATTCGTTAGTTTTAGGATAATTATGTTTAATTTTTGTTGTGATCATGGCGTGGTCGTGCCTCCTTTTACATTGTTCTTATATTATTTTCAATTTCCTGATTAATTAGGCAAAGCGAATTGCAAAAAAAGAAGCTTAGCTTCTAAAAGAAGGGCGTTTAAAAATATTAGTTATCTATATATATAAA
>FASU01030464.1:0-10345 GCA_001486225.1 Heliconius pardalinus sergestus
TTAAATATAACTTTCTTAGTTATTTTTAAAAGCCCACTCGCGCTCCCGTAAACATGTCTATTTATTTCACAACAATTTACAAACATTGCTTTACCACCACATCATGCATTATATATTATGAAAGGGGTCATCCCTCCCAGTTAGTCAGATGATAAATATTATTGATATGAGAAATTTCAAATGTAAACATATTGTTACTACCAACGATGAAGGCTTATGATGAAGTAGAAGTAAAACAGTGTTCTACTGTTAAGCGCGATAGTTGCAGGTTTGATTTAGACTCAGAATGGAAAATTTCTATTAAAAAATCTCGAGTCTTCTCCCTTTTTCTCTCTCTTTCTCAAGACTCTTTTTCTTGACTCTGATCTAATAAAGCATAGTGTGTAAAGAGCGAAAAGTGGAATTGCTAGTGGGGATAGCAAAGCTCGGTAAAAATAATTATTTTCATTTGCCCACGTGTTATCATCTACAGTGTGGTCCTCCTAAAGATTGCTATAGACGGCTGTGCAGACTTGCTTTTAGGATCTTTCTTACTTTTGTATTTCCATCTCGTGCGCGAGTGATCAATGCCCGAAAGTTCAGAAAGCCTAAGTAAACAGGGCCACGACTTGTCGAACGTACTATACTAAAAACGCTAAAAAATGTCCAAGGGTAACGCGATGGCTGTAGGTAAAATTCCTATTGAGTATTCAAATTTACTTAAAATTGCAACATCTAACAAATATAACCCAAAAAATATATAACCATTTCATCATTGGGTTTTCTTTTCCTTAAAAATTTGAAAAAAATCCATTGCAACTGGTTTTCCTGGACTACGCACCCGTGGTCAAATGGTAATAACTAAGAGAATGACACATGCTATATGCCTTAGCTACCACGCAATAACATAGTAATAATAAATACTATCCTAAGTAAATTCGAACTCACAACCACCTTTACGTACGTGCATTTTTACACGTCTCATCTTCTACACGACAGCGTTAAACACCTGCGTGATAATTTTATTATTCAAATATGTATCCTATTGCATAAGCGTGAAGCAAAGTATACGTGCAAGGTCAAAGGAAAAATGTTTGAAGGATAATTCGTTTTTGTATATTAGTACGGTAAACTTAAATGTTGGTATATAAAATAAATAATTTCCAAAAGCCAAAAATTAGCTTCACGTGTTTTCCCGTATAGCAGGGAAGTTAGTGTTGAGGCACTCCGTTCACCGCGCACCACCATATCTTCATAATATTTTTAGCTGTATTGTGATTTTTTTTATGATAAGAGGTTGTTCTCTGTCTATCTCCACTTTCCGTACTATTTTCGAGATTGGGTGTTGTTGGGTGGCGGGACATAACGCCGCAGTGTATTCTACATTGTGGCGTTGCGTGAATTTAAAAACTAAATTCTTAATATACCATGACAAGTGTATTATCAAAGAGCTAGTTCCAATTAATGAGTGATAAACACCATGTATTGGATAAGATATCAAATTAATATATGATTAAATTATAATATACTATCAAAAACAAAGTAATATCTTTGTGATAGTAGGATATGCCTAATTAAAATTAAGTATGGTTAATATTATATCTAACTTTATCTTGCGGCTTCGCCCGCGTGGACAGATGGAAAGTATTACAATTATATGTTAATTATTTCAAAACGACTAAGGTAACGTAATATATTCCTTGATAAATTAATTATGCAATACAAATCAGAATTTTAACCAGCAGTTTCTGACGTTAGCGCGATTAACCAAATAAACTTTTCAGTTTTATAATAGAGGGTAGGTATAGCTTATCCACACCTTAGGAATAAAAGCGATATAATTAAAAAAATATAATTTATGGAAAAACACGTTGGTATGGCAGTTTTAGCAATCGAAATAAAAAGTAATATGCATTTTGAGTTAGACAACTTACATTCTGAGAATGCCATTTGTCTTATATCAGTCCGATTAGACAGATAATCCAGCGTGTAGTGTACTTTAAACATTCTAAGTGCGGAAGACGGAGAGATTAGTCAATATCACTAATAACTCTATCTACTTCACCATAATATACAAATATAAAAGTGAGAGAGTTTTAAAGGAAATTATAAATCGGTAATAAAAGCATTAATTTTCTCCGTCACGTCACATTGCGTTGTCAATATCTGTTACAGATAATTCACTAATTTGGGAGATAGCGAAAGAAATATTGATAAAACTTAAATCTTTTTTTATTATAAGTTTCAATGGTCGAGGCCGTCGCGATCGTCTGAATGTAAACGCGATGGTTGTGGGTTCGATACGCACTCGGAGGGACGATACATGTATTTAATTATTTTTATTTCCCTGCTCTGTCCCGCCCACCCACGTCCCAAACATTGAACAGAAATTGTGGACCAGTGTCCTAAAATTATTATGTCATACAGATCTGAGGCTGAGGAAACCTACTTTTGACACATCCTAAGTGTACGAGGCAGCTCTGTTGTTATAGACTATAGCCCATAGCTATCCTCCATAAATGCACTTAGGCTTGGTAGTATTAGCATTGATATATATTTAAGGTAGATTGCAAATTGGGCTATGTGATAGGCACATAGTTTCAGTTCTATAGGGACTGTTATGGGGTGATACGGAGAGGAGCGGGTTCAAGTTCTGCTACGTAAACATTTTCAAACATTTTTGTTTAATATCTCTATTATGATATTCTACTGCGAGACCATAGACAATGAATGAAAAGTGGAGATTTTTTATTATTTAAAAAAAAATGTTAGCATTGCATAGATAATTCGCATTCGCAACAAAAAATAACTAATTAAATAGATGACGAAATGTAACTGCAAGTTAAGTTATAAGCAAAATAAGGTTAAGGCAATCACTACCTTATCTGTATACAAGACTATTCTCTTAGACATGCACTTCATTATAGAAGTAAGTGATAAAATAATTAAGTAAACAAATAACATAAGTTTACTTGGTAATTAATTACATTGTTTTGTTTTATGTTTAAGCTTCACATTTAGAGAATGACTTGTTTTCATTTCCTGGTGACAAAACAAAGGGCAGTTTTAAATTAAATGACAAGAAATTAGTCCCCAGAGTGGGATTCGAAACCACAATGGCCGTGTTTACAGGTGAGACTTTGGGCATTGCACCACTACAAAAAATGGACAAAAAGAGGCTATTAAAATAGTTCTAGACGGCATTGTTAGCATTCATGTTGGCCCCATACTATATCTATGTATATAGTGTAAGTATAATAAAATAATAATTATGAAACAAAAACAGGATCATACTTCATTCAATAACATCATTGTAGGATAAACAAACAAACAATCTATTGTAATTTACACAACAAGTATTAGTAGTAAAACTAACTTATATATGAGTCATACATATTACACATATTTTTACTATGAAATCTGGTTGTTTACTGATAATTGTTTTTATCTAGGTATATTTCTTATTTATGATAATCCATAATGATGTATGGAGATAGAAATAAATTTGTGACACAACAACCCTACATATTTATATTTTAGAGCTACATTATTACTAGAGCTGGGTATATAAACAATTTAATAATATTAAAAAAAAACTCTCAAGACTGGGAATTGAATCCTCAACTGTGGTATTTACTATCAGATGCCGTTACACTGTGTCAAAACAGCTTCAATGATAGTGAAATAATTTTATATTAAAAAAAGAAAAAGCCTACCTTCTTAGGTGGTAACTTCTTCTTTTCCATTTTTCTTCTAGCATCCAACAGCAAGCCTTTATTCTCCTTACCATCCCATTCCTTTAAATCATCCAAAGTATTCACTTTACCACTATCCACTTCATCCATTCCATCCATTTCATCCAATTCATCATGTATATATAAGCTATTATCTGTTAAATCACAGAAAGTCCTGGAGAAACTTGGTAATAACTTACAATTACCAGGCTCATCTGATTCATCTGAATCAGATTCATCACTACCATCACCAAAAACATCATTTGACATGTAACATGAATCAGGGTTCTCATCGAACACAATAAATGAATCTTCTGAATCACAATCTGATGATAATCGTTTACGATTTGGTGGTTCATCTGTGAAGACTATTTGGAAGGAATCCTCACTTTCTATCGATGATGATAAGAATCTTCCAGAAATTTCATTGAAACAGTCACTCTCTTGAGAATTAGAACTTTGTAATATGTTTTCTTTAGGTACTTCTGGAATCACTATTGGCTCTGATTCTATATTTTTTTTACAAATCTTAGATTGTAGCAACAACTTGAGTTTATTCATTTTATCATCACATACAGATACTATATCATCAGTTTTAGTTAAATCTGCATTTACTAAATCATTTTTATCATCATTTGTTAAGTCTTTGACAATATCCATGGATTCTTTTATTTCTGATTTTGTTTTGCAAGAGGCAGCTTCGACAAATTGTTCATTATGATAGCTATAAGGACTGTGGTATTGAATGTTAATATTACAAGGTTGACTAATACAAATTTCAGGGCAGAAAGCATCTTCAAACTGGTCCTCTACTATATTACTAGGATCAACAAACACCTTTTTTGGTCGACCAAGTTTTTGTTTTGTATTTTGAGTATTTAATTTACTTTTATCACCAATTAGGGAGCGTACCTCATCTAACTTCCTTTGGCACTCATCAGCAGCCCTTCTGCAATCCACATTCATGGTATCATCCAATTTTGTTGAGCTATCACTAAAAAATATATCTGGTGGTTCATTCTTATTTAGAACCTCGGTGTTGGAAGGCTGCCAAAACTGTGGCGCCATCTCGTCAGATTTACTCTGACAATCTTGGTATTGTGAGCGTGAAGAGAATAACGCACCTACAATATTATAAATTCCAGACATAATATAAGTTATTGTAGCTCGAGATGAATTATAAGTCTCCTGATTATTAGACGGCTTAACAGATGGATAGTCTTTTGTTTCCACTTTTTCTACCTTATGTTTCATTGTTTTTTCGCCTGTAATTACAGAATCTGCTAGGTTTTTTTTCAAAGGATCTGGTAGTAGTTGTAATTTGTTCAACATTAAGTTGTCTCCGTACATTTGCTCCATTTCTTGCTTTTGGGCGTCCGTAGAATAGTTAGACATAGGAAATTGGAGTGACATACTGTTTATATCAAGAAGGTTGCGCTTATTGCGCATATTATTACCTATCGTATTCATTATCACTATTAGTTATGTAAATTTTATATTATTAACAATTCATACACTATATTTTACAGGTTCTGAGAGGATGCTAAGGCATTTGTGTTCACGCGAACATGTTAAAAATACACAATCTATTATAACAAGGGAAGGGCTTGTGCTTTATTCTAAAACAATCGAAGTCCTCGTTTTTTATTTGAGGGTCTTCTCTTAGTCCAGAGTCTTGGTAAACTAATTCGTTTGTACCACACACTGTATCACCACAACTAACGCTTGTTACTTCAGAACAGTTAAATAGGTTTACTTGAGAATAATAAAGGTTATTGAGCTCCATTGTACCGATAATTAAGAAATACACGTCTGTTACAGATTGGCCATTTTGTAAAAGTCGTAGTAATATGTCTTCTTGCTAATATAAACATGGGTACAGATAAAAAATGTATGACGAATAGGTTTATTCGATGTTTCAATCAGGATATCGATTACGGATCGATTGTAAAATTTCGTTAGTTAACTTTTATTTAATAAATACCTTTTATTTAATAAATTCTAAATAATTTTAGTGGTGTACTTTTGAAAAAAAAAATTGAATACTATTCCATTTAATTTTAATTATTTTATATATGGGAGTCCCGTGGAAAAAATAAACTTGGGGCCCCATTTATTTTTAAATATAAACGGATTCATTTTAAATTTAACATATTAATTTCTGAATTGAATGAAAATGGATGGAGACTAATGGCGACAGTTTCGTAGCGATAACAACCCTACAGGACTGCAACATTACATCCACTACAAGCACCATAAAAGCACATAATATGCCCAAAGAACGCACAACTGCGTCTTCGATTATATGAAACAAAAAAATACAGTCGAATTGATAACCTCCTTTTCTTACAGAAGTCGGTTAAAAATGGCGACGAATGCAAAAACATTTATGAAATAAGAGTGCCTGGTAAGAGAGGTACGAGAAGACCTCGATTGTTTCTTCAGAACATAGCATCGATAATTTTGGATGAAGGTAACATGAAAAGCAAGAAGAAACTCCCTGGAGAACAATTATGTATGCTAATACTTTTATTTTTTATTTGAGCACCTTCTCCTTTTGTGAGGGCCTCGGGCAGTTGCTCGACCTGCCCTCCTCCTTTAATGCGGCCTTGCTTAAAATAAATTATTTATCTGTAATGTAATATCGCATTTTAGATATTTTTTTATTATAAATTCATTAAAAAGTAATAATTCTAGAATAAAGACCTTTTACAGTATAGTGTAATTATTATAATATTCTGTGTAGATATTATGAATAATATAAAATCGATAAATAAATACAAAATCGATGTTCTACCAATGTGAAACAAAAACGGGAAATTTATTATGTGTAAATTGTAATAAGCAAGTCATAGTTTCTGATGCAATATATTAATATTTATTATTATAATTCAAGGTTGAAAATGCATAAATAATTTAATATAGTTACTATATATTTATGGGAAGTAACTTAATGAGAATGGAGTGTCTTACCACTAGTATATCGTATACAGTGCAAAGCTGAAACAACCTTCAAGCATATATAATGTCGAGCAATATACTAATAATCATTTAAAATCTGCATGTTAATACAAAACTAGTTTCTATGTTCTTAAACATTGTATCTTAAAAAATAAAAATCGAAAAATAAGTAAGTATCAAAAACATCTTTTGATTTACAATTAATCAAGACTTGTCAATTCATTATTATAAATTAATTTATAATGTAAAAAATTAGGTTCACGCTGTATTTCGTGAGTAGCATGTACCTACTAAGCTAAGAGAATCTAGTGTTAAGACATCTCGTTCTCTACTTTTCATTCAATTTTCGAAACATTGCGTATTGAGTGTCGCACTCGGATCCGACTTTTCATATTGTTATCAGGGCGAGGAAATTGAATTATGTAGTCCGTTTCCGGTTTACCTGAGTGGGAATCGAAACCAATATCGTAGCGCAGTCAAATTTCAATCACATGCTGGCGTGGCGCGGCGCCGTAATATTTTTAAAAACCGAAATAAATTATAATTTAGCTCAAGAATTTTATAATGGAAATTAATTATAGATATTGAACTAAAAAACATTTTATTAAGTAAAATTGAAAATTACTTTTATGTTTATCACTTTGTTTTAATCATTTATAGTAAAAAAATACTGGCACCTAAACAAGTTATAAAAAACATAATTTTTAAGGTTTTTCCAATTGACATATAAAACAATAAAAAAACATTTGTCGAAATGTGTAAAAATTTCATGTTGTTACAAAAATAAATAAAAAACAAACAAAAAAATTGAAAAATCAAACAAGGAAAACACGTAAACGTTATTTTACGTAATAAATATATTTTCTTTTTTTAGCAAAACTTTGGCTTGAGTCGTTTATAATGGCAGAAAGAAAGAAGTAAGTAATCTTCTTTAAAGTTGCGTTATTATGTTAAAAACAGTTCATAGATGGAAAATACCAGTATCAAATTTTTCCTGTTCTCGTATAAAATTCCTGATAAGAATTCCTCTTTTAGTTCCCCCGACACTCTAATCTACCTAAAAGTCTTATTTATGCGTTCTCATTGTCAGTAACAGATTTTTTACAGGTTTAATTTTATACTTTTGACGAAGATACTATTGACGAAGATACTATTGACTTAAGTTTCAAAAAATACTTAAGTACCCACTTAATTTTTTCTTTTTGTTAATATTTTCTAAAATCATAGCTACAGTATTTTCTGCAATAAGAAGGAGATAAGTTGGAGCTGCGGCACGAAGAGCCTCAATAGGAGATAATTTGAGATAAATTCATTTTTGTCTAGAATTTTTGAAATTACAATTTCCTCTCAGGTCACAAGCAGCCGGGGACGCGCCAGATAGGAAGGGGGAGAGTAAATCCAAAGTTAAGATAAAAGATGAACCCGTGGAACCGGAGGAAATACCGAAAACACCCTCACAAATTGCACGGGAGTAAGTTAAGGAGCTATCAAGTATTTATGAACCAGGTGCAAAAAGCGCCACGCATTATTACTTTCTTCGTCAGGGTTTTTGTGGGATCAAACCCCACTCGGTGGATAGTAACTGATTAAGTTACTATAAATTTCCTGCTCTTTTTCTAGTACCTTAATGTATTGGACGAAAGTGGCGAACAGGAGGTCTTTACGCTGTGTTACTAGAGCAAATGGCCACATTCTAAGTTGGGGAAAAGTGTTGTGTGTGTGATTGATTGATTGTTGAAGTGATTCTATTTTGAATGAACTCTCAACTTCAGGGAGGCCATGACTCGTCAACGTCCTGTCCAAGGAATGTTGCATAACAAAAAAAATATTTTATTCTATTATTTTGCCATAGGGAAGCTGAATATAGAGCGATTCTTCGTAAGCAACGTTTCAAAAGAAGATGGCCAGAGATCACAAAAGTCCATATCGCAACGAAACCATGGCATCCTCCACCTCCACCTCAGAAGATGCCAAGAATAGTTAGTTTTTATGTAGTTTTAAATACAAATGTTGAATTAAGAGTGACTGGTAAGAGAGAGACTTAAGGTGGGCATAGACATGTGCGGGTTGACGGCAGCGGACAAGGCAAAGGAGGTGTGCTGAGACTGTAGCGTCTGGCTGTTAGAAATAAAGCCGTAAAGATAAAACAATTGACACAAAATGTATGAATTAACATTAGCAAATCGTAAGCGAAAATGTAGTACACATTCTTATGGACAAGTTACTTAATAATTTTTATTTAATTTTGTCTCTCATATACTATTTAGGTATACATATGGTGGGTATTTAATGTTTTTTGTTCATATTATTTACTTAAAATCTAATAAAACAAATAATTTAAACCATTTCCCTAGATGATAGATCTACCAGAACTAATAACTCGTAAATGGGTACCCCCATACATGAAGAGAAGGCGGCGCAGAAGGAAGCTATTGAGAATACCTCCAGAGGAAATGACTCAGCCTCTGTATGAGTGTGCTAAACTGAAAAAGGTAAGATTCTCACTTTTAAATTACTTATTGATGTTTATTGTCTGACTGTAAATGTCATGGTAAGAAGTGGTAAGTGGTGGAAGCCAACGATGTTCTTTGTCGTGGATTGTTACTAGGACCTCTAAAATGATAATTATCCATATTAGATAATCTTATTTATCTTTTGTTTGCTTAGATTTGGCATAACTTTAGTCAAGTGGAAAGGAACAAGATGATGCTCCAAGGCAGTATTGGATGCAATTCAAAGAAATATTCTTCTACTGCTTGCGGTAAATATGAACATATCTAAATATTTAAACAAAAACTTTGTGTAGGTGCTGCGAATGTAAAAGGTTGTGGGTTCGATTCCTACTCGGTGGAATGAAATATTTAACCCACTCCATAAATAGTGTGGTGGTATATTTCGTATAAAATCCGCTACATTATTTCATAACAAAAAATAATAAAATTTAAAATGCAAATTCGTTATAGTAATTTCGACATACTTTGAAAAGAACATATTATATGATTTCAAATCCCGCTACGACTTTTTTTATACAATTTATAAACAATCTTACAGGCTCCCAAACAGCCTGCATAGCAGTTATATGTAGAGCACTTTTAGAAGAAAAGACAGCGGCGGAACTAGTTAAATACGATGTAGATGAACTAATAGACGCTGGCGATAGATACTATAGACAGTGCATGTTGGCCATGAAATGTTATAAAGGTGGGTTTTTTTCCTTTGAGCTTTTTACCGCTTAGCAAGTTGTGTTCTCTATTTTTAAGTATACCAGTCGAGTGGTCGTTTGGGCCAGTCGTGATGAATGGATACAAGCGAGCGACTAATAAAGCTCCTCGATTCCCACTCGAGAAAATCATATATTTAATATTTAGGTACATTTGGTCGCCCGCGTCATGGCAAAGCGGGGCGTTGAGTAGAAATTTCGTAACTTTTAAAAAGTACGATTATTACTTGTGACTTCTTATATTCTATGTACCTATCTAATATGGGAATCGAACCCATAATTGTCGCATTTATACTAAGTTAAATACTGCATTATAGGTTTATGATAGTTTCACCAAATAGATAATTATAGAGTTATAAATTCCCTACTCAACGTGTAGAGCAGAGTGGCGCAGTGGAAGCGTGCTGGGCCCATAACCCAGAGGTCCGTGGATCGAAACCACGCTCTGCTA
>FASU01030493.1:0-11334 GCA_001486225.1 Heliconius pardalinus sergestus
TCTATTACTCGGCCAATAAATAATGACAAAGCTTTTACTTTTAATTAAGGGTCTTACTTTTTCTAATAAATGAGTATGCGATTCTATACGATTTGTCAAATTTTGGGCTACTTCCATTATTTTAGCTTGACTGTTTTCTATTTTGGAACTGCTCTCCTTGATAGAAGTCTGAAAAAAATATATATAATTTAAATAAAAGAAGGCCGGACAAGCGCGAGCCAGGCTTGCTCACACTGAGTTCTATACAGAAATTGGAGGTCTCGAGCTTCTTCTGAAATTCAAGCTTAGTTTAGCCAGAGCCCTTTCATTTGATACCCCACTTGAACTAGCAGCTTCAATACCAAATGTTGCCTACTAAGGCTAAGGCTAAGGCTACTATTTTTTAAAATTTAACCACAAATGTAGTTTTCAATTTTGTTCCTGAACTACCTGTAGGTAATAGCTGCCAAATTCCATAATTTTAGCTCCACCGAAAGTACCTACCGTATTAATTTAGATTCCCTTTATAGCGTCGAAATGTGTGTTTTTTTGCGATATAAACGGCCATATTATTTTTTTAAGATTACATTAAATGTAGAAATATAATTTTTTCAGAAAATCAAGGGACCGTAGATACGGTTGAATTTCAACTCAATATGTCCAAGCTGAGATCAAGGCTCTTGACTCGATTAAATAAACTAAAATTATACTATTTTTTTTTTATTAATACGAACCTGAACACTAGTTTGCAGCATATGAAGCCTGTGCTCCAATCTTTCAGCAGCCAATTGAGCTCTTTCAAGTTTTATGGATAAAGTAGTTTCTAGATGATCTGAAAGATTCATACATCTTATTTCCGTATTCATATAAACACCGTTTGGTAGATGAACGCTTCTGATTAAACGATGCCCCTATTCTGTTCAATTGCGAATGATAAATAGAGGCAATATTGCGAATGTTGACATAATACGTATTCTAAAATAGGATATGACACAATAAGGATGTCATGACTCATCGTTGCACATTGAGAAATACGTTTCTTTGGAGTACGCACATACAAATAAAATTTAGGTCGGAACTTCAAATGGGATATTGTATTTGTAACAAGTCAATGTGTCAGTAGTGTCGGCCATGTTTTAACAGTAAAAGGTTACTGCTAGGATTTTCATATTATTTTACATAGTTAAACCTTAATTATGAAATTAAATGTGTGCTACCGTTTCGTCACAATTTTCCCATCTTTCTATTTTTCTGTGTGTATACTGTATAATTTTTAAGGACGTTAGTAAAATAACAATCCTTGGAATCGGAGTTTTTTGCGGTTTTCCATGAGTACCTATGCGTTAATTAGATTTTTTTTCGTTTGTCTGAAATAATAAATAAAGTTTTTCCTTTCTATATGTATTTAATCCCGTGTATTATGTGACAGGATAGTATCGGAATGAAGCTCGAAGTAATAATAATGGGAAAAAAGATTTTTATCAGTACTTATTTCTGTGTTGGAAATCAATTATTTTTCATATGTTATAAAAACACAGTACCTAATGTTCAACTTCCTGGCAGTTGTTTTATTGCGTCCTATATGACGATATATTTAGAACGTAAATGACAATGTTTCATGTACAGGTAATGAAATGTAAAATGAGAAGTACTATATTACCTAATTTGTCTTGTATTACATCCAATCGTCGCGCCTGTTTCGCTTGCACCGCGCTTATGGTGTCTAGTAAACGTAAACGTTCGTCTATATTTCCTAAAATTATGCCTAAATCCTATAAATAAACAAAACACATTATTTTATAAATTATTAAAAAAAAATGTTAGTCTTATTAAAATTTAGGAAGTTAAGGTTTTTTAATGTTAAATAATTAAAATTATACATATTGAGCAAATAGGAATCTATTGTTTTTATTAATTACCTTAGGTGTGTAAGTATTAATCGTATAGGATCGCAAACCGTGCGATTCAGCCGGCGAGGCGCGCGCCAGCCAGAGGCAAGCGAACGCCGCCACAGCCACACTTAACATCGCCCCGCCTGTAACAAGTAACATTTGTCATATTTAACGTCGTATTTTAAATATTACCATTAATTTCCTGCCATTTAATGTCGCGAAAAGAACCCAGCTTCAAGACATTTTTAGTGCTTCGTAGTTATTGCCTACTTTACACGTTTTATTTGTTGATTTTCTTCTTCTTTCTTTAAATATAGACCTACTTATACGAATTTATTCGAAGAGAATTCTTCTGGTACAATTCTACGACTTCTGGTATATTCAGAAAGAGATTATATGAACATTCCCACTAATATAGAGCATTCAAAGCTCTAGAGTCTTGATATAAGCTTGATATAAATTTTAATTTAATTATATTATTTTAAATTCAAAATTTAAAAGCTTTAATCGATAAGCTTATAATATATTTATGTAAGTATATTAAAATAATAAATGTGAATGTTACCATGTTAAATTGGTTTCAAAGTACTTTATTTCTATTCTAATTCACTTGCGTGCAAAGCCGCCGGCAATCTGTAGTTATGAAATATCTAATCATTTTTATTACTTAGGCTACGCAGTTAAAGATCACGTAATGAGTTCACTAATCTAAATATAAAAGAAATATAATGCCAAAAAAATATTATTTATCAGTTGAGTTCACGAATGAGATTAAATTTTTATACTATCAAAAGTAAAAGGGTATAGCATTTTATAATTTCTATATCAACAATGTTGTTATAACAACAAACTTAAATTGATAGCTTGTGTCAGAACATAAATTTCTTAAAAATAATTATTTTTGTACTACAACAAGGTCAACCAGTTGTCTCCAGGTATGTCTTTTAAACCGTAATGTGCTATTTTTAATACATATATGGTTGATAAGTTTAACTCAAATGATCGATGACTATAAAAAAAATACGATATAATTATACTAATAAGCAGGTGTCACTTTAAATTAATTTTAAAAACAATTAGTCATCTACACGAGAGGTGGTTGTATTTTTTTTTAATAATAAAATGATATTAAGTCTAAATGGTTATTTGATAGGCGCTGGGCTTTTGGAACTAAAAGAGCACACTATGATTTATTATTTGTAAATATTTGAAGTAGATGTAGTTTTTATAGCTTCATTCCCAAGATCAATAGACGGATCCGGAAGAGAGACACTCGATCGTGACTAGACGCACGGTGCGTTCCATTATTCCAGGCGCGTGTTGACATGAATTGTTTATTCCAGCGATCACCGGCAGGTGTGCTCTCTCGTCCTGCTTATATGCATCTATTTATTTGCATTCCGGTGCAGTTCGTGGACCCCGAGTCAGATTATCATTGTCGAACTGCGCCCACACACGACCGAGGTCGACCTTTCATCAGCCCTGACTGCTCCCATGAGATTCGTTGCATAATCCCACAACGAC
Organism: Heliconius pardalinus sergestus; assembly: GCA_001486225.1. NCBI lineage: Eukaryota > Metazoa > Arthropoda > Insecta > Lepidoptera > Nymphalidae > Heliconius > Heliconius pardalinus. The sequence continues at coordinate 3,396 of FASU01030493.1, forward strand.
TCGCTATTATAACGTCAATCATAGCTCCTGATTAAAATCTTGGAAAATAAAAACTCAGAAAAGTTTAGTTTTTTTAAACTTTTGAATGACTATGGACGATTTTTATTTACTTTGCAAAGTACGGTGATAGCCAAAATAGAAGGAAAATCTATGATTTTTTAAAATATTTTTAAGCTAGTTACAGCATAAATATTAGCTATAATTAATAAACATTGAGAATTATATATATGGCATTTTAGACATGTCTAAATATTAAAATGTTAAATAGGGTGTATTTTTTAACGCTACAATGTCCAGTATATATTTTCTTTTTATTGTTAAACATATACAACAATAAATTCAGAAAGGGAAAGGAATGTATAATTTTGGAGCACGATGACCTCACCATGCTTAAAACTTGCAACGCAAGTATACGCACAGACTTACAAGGACAAACTTGATGTATATATATATATATATATAGGGCTTATATAAAAATAAATAAAAAACGATATTGTACAAAAATACTGTCATTAGGTTTGTTACTCATGCAAAATGCTGGTTCAAGTCATATCTAACCACTAGTGATGTACAGTTGATTTGCAGAAACGCAATTTGCAGCGGCGGTTTGTCAAAGTTCAGTAGAACTGGAGTTGAGCCAATACGGTTAGATTGCACTTCCAGGTGCAATATAGATTCCCTATGATCGTTATTAGCGTGCCGGTTAGTGGTCTAATAAAACTAATCACTGGGGCTTGGGGCTTGTTACTCTCTTTGATGTTCGTATTATTTGCGAATTATTTTCTACACCAATTAAAAGTAATGAAAAGAGAAACACAATAATTCTGAAGAGGCAGGCTGCTATCATTTATAGGAATATTTATTTGTTTTCACTAAAGTCGTTGGCCTTACCGTCCTTCCCTTGCTCTATTGTATGCAGGAGCTTCCTGGTGAGATCACGTTTATTTCTAAGCTTATATATTTGCCGTAACATCTCTTTGTCTACATGTTAGTGTCGGTCCCATCAAATTAAGGTCGTTTTGTAAGGAACGTGATAAAGGAAGAATCAATTTATTTTTTCGCCTTATCATGCAGCTTCCGTTTTGAAAACGGAAGGTAGCGCATTTGATTTTTTTTTTTTTTATTAGTCTGACAGGATGACATGCGTTTTATGAATCTTTGAATTAAAATCAATTGTAATTGTTATTGAACTTCTTAAAAATTGTAATATCTTTCACTTTAAATAAACTAAAACGTATTTATTTTCTATCCTATGTACTATTTTAATTTAGCAACTGCGAGTTGAAGTAATGAATATTATTTAATTATATAGGTAAAGAATCCAAGGTGATACTTGTCTGATATTCATAATGAGCGAGAAATAAATTACAAAGTTTAGTCAAGTCAGCAAAGGTGGCAGGCAGTTCGTACGCATCGTGGAATGCCGTTGGGTGACTGATAAATAATTTGCTTTAGGTTGCCAATGAAAACGTGATTCGCTATAATAAATTACATTTGACAATAAGCTCCGCTGTACTCGTATAATAATTACAAAAATAATTTCATATTATTTATTATGAAAATGCTTCTAAATGCTTTCAAGCTATATTATGGTTAAAAATATGACATGATGGTGTCATCTAAAGAGGCTCACACTTATGGTATCCGAAAATAATCAGCACTATTTCAAAATGTTGTGTTCCACGTAATGTGTACATTGTGCTTGGTCTCGCAATACCTGCAGCCTGCTTACTATAAACATGTTGGTATATCTATATATACAAAGATATATATATGCTAAGAATTCTCCTAGATCGCCTTATCTGCTTGTCTTAGGTCGTGTCACTGTTCGTCCTCCTTTTGAAATTTCTAGTCAATAGGTGAATCACCTTAGTTCTAGTTGAAATATCCTACTTTTTTTAAAGAGTTCAATCTTTAAATGAAAATCTTAACTAAAAAGATAAAATTTTAATTGATATTTGTTAAAAACCTCCCTAATATTTTTATAGCAAATAATTTATTTTAATTTTAAATTTGCGAAAGTAGGTTATATGGCGCGACAGACTGCGCGGCGGCGGGAGCCAGTCGCCAATTGACCAGCAAAACTAACTAAAGATAGCTTCACCTTTAGATACATTACAAATGTAGTTTGAACTGATTACTGTAGTGTTGATACTTTTATTATATTTCATTAGACACTAATGAAGGGCACTCAGACATATCAAAATATCATAAAGAAAATCTCTCTCTACTCACATTTACTTTTTACTGTTGTATTAAACGACGATCCTCTTGGCTCAAAAATTAGTCGGCTTAACAATACAGGACGCTTTATATCTTCCAAACATTAAAAACAAAAACTTACTAATGGACAAAGGACATAAACCTTTTCTTTTACATAAAGAGTTATGATTCATGGTTTACTCAAATGCCTACCTTTACATGAGTATAAAGACGAGCATTTATAGCAATTAATTCGTGTAAGCTGCTACCACACGGTCCGTTTATTATTATGACGTTAAATTGTTGATATAGTACCTACTCGACCTCGTTATTTCTTATCTAATTGATAAAATTCAAAAAGTTGCAATAAATAGCGATATATCATAATCAGGACCAAAAATAATGATATACAAGTAACACCACTTTTCTGAGGTTTCGTCACGGGATGCTTTTAGCATTCGATTTTATAAAAAAATAATTTAATTAATTAACAAGAATTTCAATAATACCACGTTAATTATTTTCAAAATAACATTTCCTTCTTTCGAAGTCGACAAAAAATACGATCGAAATCTCGATCCCTATCAAACAATAGCAGATTTAGAGAGTTTATAATATATTCCATTTTTATACACAATAATTTTGTGATTAAATCTTTACGTATAACGCCAATGATTGTCAATGTCTAATTATAAGTATAGTCTTGAAAATTCCGTGAATAGTACACCACAATGAAGACAAATAGTCTATCATTAGAGCGATGCTTAAAATATATTCTTAGTTGCGTGTCTATCGTGGCTACATTTTTTTCTAAAAGTAAATGCAGTTTTTTGTTTAAACTATTTGTTGCCTAATATATTATTTTGTTTTTGATTAAATACCAGATGGAAAGTGGTATCTTTACTTTTAATTTAGCCCGAATATGTGAATGGCGTAGGTATATCGCGTGTGTTGCCTGTAGGCGATACCAAATCGTTTCTAAATATAATCGTATAGAATCAAGAATCTTTAGGAAGAATTTCTAAAATAATGATCCGTTTTAAGAATAAAGGATGTGTTAGTAATTGACATGTTAGGCACAATAAAATTAGTCCCAAGTAGAAATGTGTAATTTTTATAAAATTACACATTTCCAGTGATTAAGATGAGATGTGAATCTATTTTTATTTTTTATATATATATTCAGTCGATTTTGTGCTATAATTACCAGTGAATGAATAAAAATATCGTTAGTCTTGTTCCAAGCATTATATTAAAATTAATCTTGAGATTTAAGTGCACTGATTTTATTATCTTTTATCTGTACGTAACCGGCATACGAGTATAAGATACATATCTTATAATGTAACAACAATGTGTTTTCAAAGCAAACACGCCTTATGTATATTTTATCATATAATCAAATAGTCGGACATCAACACTATCCCTTGCAGCCTCTTACTGTTGATTGTGCAATCTCAGAACTGCATATTTAAAGTACTCCAATGTAACATCAACGATTCACTTCTAAGAATAATATAAGCGATAAGGAATTCCTTATACCTCCTATCTTAGAATTAAATTCATACGCTATAGAATTCAATTTTTTTTCGTGTTTACACATTATGTTATATTTACTTTTATTCGTGTACTTGGATTTTTTATAAAGTAAATGTAATGATAGAGTTAGTGATATAAATTATCAGCATCAACAAACTGTTTGTATAGTGTTGTTGCCTACTCTAAAACGTCCTCCTCAAATATTTAATCATATTTAGTATCTCTGATGTCATGTTGACACAAACTGAAAAAAATGTAGAAACAACTGATTCATAGCTAATACAGTCACTAAGTTCAATGTCTTTTAGTAAATGATCATATAAATAATATGTTTCAAACAATATACCATAAAAGATAATATGAAAAGGAACAATGTAGCCTAAAATTTAAGTGGTCAACGACGGCCTATAAGAAGCTAAGAAGCTTTGCTGTTTGGAATGCAGCGTATGTTCCATTCGGACTCATTTCAAGCTACGCATTCTTTTTGGAATTAGAGGTAAAACTTAGGATGTATTATGATAAAATATGATAAGGAAAAAATTAAAACCTTGAAACTGTTAATAAGTAGGTAAAAGTTTGTAAATATTTTATTTGAATTTTAGGAAAAAAAAGACGGAGCTGCCCCATAATGTTTTTTCTTGTTAATTCGTATTTCTAAAAATGACACCTCTTTTTACTTCTTAATAATTTTACAATAGAATTACATATTTGCACGAGTAATATGCATACAGAGTAAACAATGTTAAAACATTTGTCATATTATAAAAAGGAGGACGAACTTCTTCGAATACATTGTTAGAATGTATTGCGTTGAACGAACGTGTGCCTTTTTCGTAACTTAGCTATAGAACAATTGAAAGGTAGAACTGTATAGATGATAGCATAATTTACTTTTGAGAATTTTGTCCAGTATTCAAATTTAAGTATTGTGTATCTAAAGAGTTTCTTGTTCAGTTTCATATTTATTAATTTTTTATTATACTTTACGTCTTAATCCAAATAACGTTTTTTCCATATTTGAAATTTCGGGGAATCCTATTTAGTGCTTCCCAGTTTGGCTGTGCGTTGTCCGTCAGTCACTTAATAACGAAGGAGTTTTATATATTATAGAAGATAATAGTAATTGAAAAATTATAAATACGTGAAAATAAAACCACACATTTTAAGAACAGCGTGCATATTGTATTAGCTATATATTTGTAGGTACTTACGATATTTTAATACTAATACTACACCTAGTCCAACAAAATATGAGTACTGCCAACTCGTTTGAGATTTTATGATTATAATAAACCGTTTTATTAAAATATTTTACTGAGGGTAGTCGTGGCGCAGGGCACAGACGTGTGACTGACTGTAAAGAGGACGAAGACAACAGTGGGTTCGATTCCCACTCAAGGAAATATTTAATATTTTAATTTCTTGTTTGATGTGGAGGCAAAGAGCGGCGTTGGAGTTCTGCCACTCAAAACGTAAGGCCTTCCGAATTCAGCGGAAAGTGGGCTTAATGAGAGCAAAGTCTTTTAAAACTAGGTTCCCAGGTTCCCTTTGTCAACCCTGCTATGTGCGGGAAAAAAAATTATAAATATTCTATTTATATTTTATTTCTATTACGCTCTGGGTAACGATCATTACTCTAGTTGAACCATAAATTTATATATTAGGTACTTTAATTAACTGCGTACGAGCGTCTACGAGATTACTACTTCTGCGACCTCGATTTACGAAGATGAATTTGGCAACTTTCAATATCATTTAGTAAACATATTTATAACTCTATTTATCATTTATTTCAAACACTTACTAGGTCAATACACAATGTATTGGAAAGAAAATAATTTATTATTATTTTAAACGTGACTTAAGTCACTCAGATTACGAAATATTTTATATGTTCTGATACTTTCTCTCTTTTCGAAACTCATATATAAAGAATATTAAGAAAACAGTGCCTTCTTTTCTTACAAAAATGTACAAATTTTTCGTTTTGTGTTCATTTTAAATTTAGTGCAGGATCTCATTTTAATGTTTTGCGACTTATTCATATATGTATACGTTTAAACAAATAAGTAGATTTCATGTAATAAAATAATGTAAGCGTCTTCTTGGGAGACATGTCGGGAGCAGTGTTTGTGGTGAGCAAATACAACACACTCGTGGCACGCGGGAACTACCACTTGTTGCTTGTTTGCTAACGTTGACATGCTTACCACCCAATTCACTTACACCCCATCGCCTTTGGAAGTAAATACTGCCCAAATAAAGGTGGTTGTTTTTAGTTTACTATGTTTCTAGAAAATTAAAATAATTTTGTTCTGTTGCAGTTAGCTGAATAATTTTATTCAACTAATTAATAATAAGGTGAAGCCAGTCATGGCGCAGGAACACAAGTGTGTCACTGTAAAAGCGACAGGTTAGGGGGTCGATTCCCACTCGAGGGAATGAAATATTTAATATTTTCATTTCGGACGAACGATTTTGGTAACGAAGCAAAGTGCGACGTTGAATTTCGCCACTCAACACGCAATGCCTCCAGATTCGACGGAAAGTGGGAGACGGAAGGGTCTTAATAGCAACGAAGTTTCTTTAACACTAAGTTCCAAGGTTCCCTCTGTATACCCTGCTATGTGCGGAATACCTAAAAAAAAGAAATACGATAAAATATCGTTAATTAAGCATTATATACCATCGTATTATGTATTTTCTGGAGGAATGCGATTGAAATTGTTTATACGTAGTTCTCGACATATGAAAAGCGTTTTCTATTACGGCCCAACATTGGATATGGAATGTAAATCGTTTATGGCAAGTAAAGCTTACATAGCTACAAGTCCCGGTAGTTGATTGATTATGAGAATAAGCTGCGGTCACCCTGGACGTTTTATTACTGTTTCTACTAACGAATTGGACGTATTAAAATAAACTCATGAGAAAAGCTAAATACAAGAAAATTTTTGGAAGTGTTTGTTTAAATAGTTATCGTTAAATTTAAAATATACGTACATACATACATGTGTATATACGCGTATTCGCGACCTTACTCAATCGTCTTCAAGGCTTTCACATCCATATTGTTTGGCTTTTACAAAGAAGGAACAATATAATGAGAAATTCATCTTTTCTTAAAAGGCATTACAGGTGATATGTAAACGTTGTTTTTTTGAAAGGAAGTCATTTACGAAGTAATCGGTCTAAGCTGCGCTTGTTCATTTTGATATTACTGATGATAATTGTATTCTTAACGACGAGATATCTGCATATCTCATAAAATTTACTACATGGAAATCTATTTAATTTGTTATATATATTCTAAACGATTTGATTTAGAATACATTTAATAATATTTTCCTGCTTTTGTTCTTCTTGATATGTCCCATCGGATCTCGTGATATTTTAATATATTTTTTTATTTCATTATTTATGTACACACATTAAAATCTATTTAAAGTTTATGTATGATAATAGGAAGTGCTTGGAAAATGCTTATTAAATTTAACAAGGTATCTGTGAACTTTGACATAATATAGTATTTCGTTTTGTATAAAACCAATTTTGTATAAATAATTTTGTTAAGTTAAAAAAAATGTAGTCTAAAAACGATTACTACAATCACGATTTTTAGACTATAAATAGTTCTATTTATATCCCATAAATATACCACACATTTATGTTACGATTCCAATATACTCATTTACATTAAGCTTATAAATTGTTTTATTATGATTATATATTTTCCTGTTTTCAAAACGTTCAATATCATATATACCTGCATAAATTATATAATTTACTTTAACCACCTTAATGCAAATTAGAAAGAAAACAAAATGTTTTAATATAATATTATTTTTATGCACAGTTTTTTAATTATGCGCCGATATAGAATATGTTTAAGTACTAACCTAGGGATATTCCCGAGCAGCGTAGAGGTAGATGCTTCTATGTATTGGCCGTCACTATCACTGAACTCATGTTTCTAATCATATATCACTGGGTTCGATTTTTATTGCATTTTCTCTTACGTTACAATCGTACGCGCGGTATTCCCGATTGCAAAGTGAACGCGAATCGACAGGTGCGACCACCGCAGCATCCACGGCGGCTCTGACGCGAATAGCGCTACGACCACGCCCCGTGCGTGCGCGCACCTCCCCCGCCCGCCCCAGCGCTGAAGCCTCCTAAATCCTAATTTCAGCTTGTT
>FASU01030507.1:0-12588 GCA_001486225.1 Heliconius pardalinus sergestus
AGAGATCGCTTTAAGCGATAAGGCCGCCTTATTGTACATGTTGGTTCTACTTATTTTGTATATAATCTGTGTAAATTTTATGTGCAATAAAGTATATTGGATTGTATTGTGTATGTAGATAAGTTTTGCATATGATTATCTATAATGTATTTTTATTGAAAAAAAAGAGAAGGCTGTAGAGCAAACCGGAGGCTTCTTTTTATGTCGTAATTCCCTGTAAAATCCCACAGGATCAGATTTATTGGAGGAAAACGCGTTTGAAAGTACTACAAGACAAATGGCGTTAAGTTCCGCCAATCAACACATATGTATAGTCTCAAAAATAGGACATTGTCTAAGTATACAAGAATAACTAAATATACACTAGATTCTGTCTGCCTACATTGTTATATGCGGGATACAGCGTGAAATAAAAAATATCTCATTTCCCCTCCTTATGCTTTGAACCTACGAATATTGTGTCAAAATACACTATATTTAATAATAATAAATAATTTTGACTAAATTATTATTATGATAATTTACAGGAGAATGGGGCAAAAGCGCCGGCCACTGTATCAGAATTGGAAGCGGCCATTACGGCACAGGTAGTATATTATTGTTATCTTGACTTTTCACCGTCTTTCCGCCGTTTTCTCAATGCAATACAGCTAAGGCTCCGTTAACCCTGTTACTGGGTTAGTAAGTCAGCACAGCTACGCGTTTGGCCGATAATGCAGTTTTGGTACCGACACTGTTATACGACAGCGAAACATGGGTATTGCAGAAGAAGATTGATTGATTGAGAGAAAGATAAATGTCGTGGAGATGCGATCTCTTCGTAGTAGGATATGTGGAGTCAGCTTAGCTGATCGAATGGCAGGTAAAATGGCATGAACACAGAATGGCAGGTACTATCGAGGATGTCACGGTGGGAATGAAGAAGAACGTGCTCAGCTGGTTTGGGCACGTCGAACGGATGAGTGATGAACGAATGCCAAAAAACAGTATCAAAGATGACTTTCAAAAACACAGTATCAAAGATACTGGAGGAACGTTACCGGCAGCAATACACCTTTCCACGTCCATCTCGTGTCTTCTATCTCTGCTGAGCATACTTCCCCAATATACCACTTAATTCACTTGTTCTAATATCTTACTATTTACATTGATCTTGCATTCCGTCTTTCTTCATCTCTTTCAAAAATCAGAACCTTTGTTTTATTCACATTCAGGTGTAATTCATTGTTTTCACACCTTTCAAGAATTTTAAGTAAGAAATAAACGCAATATGAAGTTTCTATTTTTTGATTACCAGGGCAATAAAGTGAGACAACTGAAAGCCTCTACGAAAGATAAAGCTAAATGGCAACCGGAAGTGGATAAACTGCTGGCCCTAAAAAAACAATTGACAGTAGCACAACAAAACGCGAGTGACGTCCCCGGAAACGACGTCCAAACTCTGGAGAAAGCCATTACAGAACAAGTAATATATATAGTCTTAGATTCGTATATAGTTGTATCTTTGATTTTATTTTTATGTATTTATAAGAAATTGTAATATATATATATATATATATATATATATATATACCCAATATTTAAGTAGTATATAATATGTAATTTTAAGGTTATTAGTTATATAGATTTTACTTTTTGTTTATATACTTTATGAGTGAGGAAGTGGGAGTAAATCATTCCCCTGAGTGGAAATCAAACTTGTAACCGCCTTGTTTACACGACGTCTTTGTGTGTCGTCATCAGTTTATATTGAAAGCAAAGCGCGGCGTTAAGTTCTCTACTAAGCTACCACTTACTCATTTACATACTATTTATATACTACTGAATTCTTAATTCTAATATTAACTGTTTTAATAACAGGGCAATAAAGTGCGTCAACTGAAGGCGTCGACGAAAGACAAAACAATATGGCAACCGGAAGTCGATAAACTGTTGGCGCTTAAGAAACAATTGGCAAACACTGAGGCCAGTGTTGCCAGTAGTGCCAATAGCGTCAGAGCTACCAGTGATGACAGTGTTACTAGTTTAGAAAAAGCGATTGCGGAACAGGTAATTTTATTTGTTTTTAACCTTCACACTGTATCCCGTAACTTGGCACCCCATTCCCCATTATGACACTTCCATTTCCGTCTCACGAAATTCGAGAGGCATTGCTTTTGCCTGGTGCCTTTTAAGGAAAAAAGAAACGCTTATAAGATCAGTTTGTTGTCCGTCCGTCTGTCTGTCGAGAGCTTTTACCTCAGGAATGATTGGAGATATCGAGTTGAAGTTTAAACCATATACCTAGCTACCTATCTATGGTCCGATCATTTCCTGAAAAAAAAACGTATAGGAAAAAAAGATGCAAAAAAAGATATGGCCATTTATACAGCAAAAAACGCGTATTTCGACACTATAAAGGGAATCAAAATTAATAAGGTACTTCCGGTTAACCTAGAATTATAAAATTTGGCAGCTAGCATCTACAGGTAGTACTAGTTCAGGAAAAAATGAAAACTGAAAACTGTTTGTGGTTAATCCTAAAAAATATGGGTTAAATGAGGTATCCATCTGATACATATATCTGATAAAGGGCTTTGGCTAAGCTAAGCCTGAATTTCAAAAAAGCTCGAGACCTCCAATTTTTATACGGAACCCTCGGTGAGCGATCCCGACTTGTGCTTGTCCGGTTTTTTTAATAGAGTATATTTTTTTTAATATTCTAGGGCGATAAAGTAAGAAAATTGAAAGCGTCGACTAAGGACAAGGCGGTATGGCAGCCGGAAGTGAACAAACTGCTCGATCTCAAGAAACAGCTCGCAGCGGCACAGACCAAGTGAATAAATATTTATTGATTATTTTATAAACGTATTAATATTTAAATTGAGTTATTTCATTTATTTATGGCCTATTTCCTGCTTATATAATATTATTACCAATGTGAAAGTTTGAGAGGATTGATGGATCCACTTTTGGAAGAACTGAACAGATTTAAATGTAACTTTACTGTAATATATCTGATATATCAAAAGAATAGGCTACAATTCAGTTGTGAGTTAATTTTTTAGCAATGGAGGTTTTTAATAATTATGTATATTAGTGTATTGAAGTGATTACTTCTTGTAGGCGGATACCCCACTTTGTTAAGTAACTGTTACAGCGGCAGTATGATCAAATTGAAAAAAAAAATACAAATTGATGAACAACCTAAAAAATGTGTACTAAAGAGTAAACAGTTGTGATTAAGCCATAAAAAATAGTTTTAAAAGGGGGGCAAAATTTGGTAATAAAGCCGCTAGGTCAAATGAGGTATCAGATGAAAGGGTTCCGGCTAAGTTAAGCTTGAATATCATAAAAAGGCCCGTCCGGTTTTTTTTATTATTTTTGCTTATTTGATTTTATTTTTGATAAACTCTTTCACAAAAATGCGTTAGTTTTGAAAGTGGAGAATTTATACAATTGCAAAAATGAAATGATCCATTTGTTGCATTGCAGGGCCCGAGCCCACCTTAAAAAGTTTTGTCATGATTTGTGAATAGTGAAGGTGTGTTTAGACTAAAGGAGTCCATTTTGTTTAATAACTCTAGGTTTGGTGTTGTCTAGGCCTTGTGATAAGTCTTTTTGGGAAGATTTACATTGGTTTGATTGTAGGCTTTGTGAACTTTCGCGAATTGTTCACTCTCACTCAAACAAAACTCTTTCACGCTTTCTCGCATTTAGCGGGGTTACACTATGTGCCCTCTCACGTATACATTATAATTTATACATTATAATTTGGCTATAATCTTAACAATAAGCGACGAGCGGTGCCGCGGGCAGGCACCAGTAATTATTAATTACTATCAATACCTACTACCGATAACAGCGAAGACCCTTACAGTAAGCTGACTAAAGTATAACAATACTTATGCAATACCTAACGTAACTCTACTTCAAACGATGACACACTGTATCATAAAGTATGCGCACACAGAATCTATAATGGCTTCTATAAAAACTAGCTTCAATATAGCTTGATAGACAGTGCGCGTTTGCAGAAACTCTCTTCCTCGCGCCACAGCTGTGGAATTACCCACCTGCTGCAGTGTTTCCAGGTCGATACGACTTAGGTACTTTCAAAATACGCGTCTATTTCCAATTTGCAGGCCGAATGAATCTGCAGCTTCTACGGTGTTACATGTGGTCGTGATATCCTCAAGTACGCGTATGCGAGTTTGCATTGTCGTTTCCATAAAAAAACAGCCCCATACCAACCCCCCAAGCCAGTCACTATCATGCTTTATGCTAGAAACAGGTCTGACTCAAAACCTTGTCGAAGGTTCTCTCCACAAAGGAGCCGAATTGAATAAAAAAGACTACTATTGAAGATTGTATAACATAAAATTTGAAAACATATATTTTTTTAATTTTATAAGTAATGCCTTCATTGAGAGACTGAAGACCAGACCGACAGACAGACGACAAACTGATCCTGTAAGGGTTTTTATCTTCTGTAGGTAAACCTAAAAAATATCATATATGATAAATTAAATAAAACGCATATAAAATGCAAATGAACATCTAAAAAAGTAACGCAGGTTAAAATTTACATAAATATAAATAACTTCTAAAGTAGGTGAAAGGTATTCCTTGGGAAAAGGGTTCCATCTAACTTAGAGATTTACTGATTTTCGTTTACTAAAATTTTAAAATTAAACTTTGTCCACTCTTATACGCCAAAGCTCGGCGTTGAGCTCCGCCGCTAAACACGCAACCCCTGGTGCCCTCACCAGGAAAGGAGTGTCTTATCGTTACTGTTCCTTTACCTACCTTGCATTATGCGGGATACAGCGTGAAGCAGCTTAAATTGAATTTATAGTTTACAGGCCTAAGTTACTAACTGCAAGTGTGGGTTCTTATCGCAGTACAGTGTTTTCTAATACTATATATACTTAGATGTATACTTAGAATGAGTAATATAATTTCAGGCCAGCGCCATTATTGGCCAGTACAGTACCGAAGGTGCAGTCGGTACGGACGTGCATTTTTGTATTATTATATTTAAACAAAAAAATATATAATTTTGTGTTTATCCCTAAGTGCTAAGTAAAGTTTATCGTAGGGACTACGTGTTTGTAGTGTTTAATGTCAATAAATAAATAAAAAACAAGTAAAGTTTAGGTAAGAGGTATAAAATTATGTTACAACTTTTTATTGAAAAAAATTGAAATATTTTTATTTTTAATAAAATAAAGAAATCTTTCTTAATTTTATTTTCACGCTGTACATAGTAGGGTATGCAGGGGGAACTTGGGAGTCTAGTGTTCCGACACTCTGTTCCCATTAAGACACTTCCGTTCCCCACTTTCTGCCAAATTCTGAAGGCCTTGCGTGTTGCGTGGCAAAACTCAATGCTGCACTTTGCCTCTCGTTAGCAGAACGAGAAAAAATAAAATAAATCTTTAATTAACTCGAGTGGGCATCGAATCCACAACCTGTTGCTTTTACCGCCGCAAGTGCCCTGCGCCACGACTGGCCACAGGGGAGAAAATGAGGGCACAGCGTTTGACTTTAACCGTGACGGTTGTGAGTTCGACCTCCACTCGGGGGAATTAATTTTTTTCGTCGGTTTGGTTACAACACGCAGTGGGTGGAAAATGGAACGGAGTCCCCTAACACAATGATCCCTTTGTCTCCCTCCTATATGCGGGATACAGCGTGACGCTTAAAAACATTTTAGTGAAGTATTATTTAGTAGTGGTACGTACCACAGAATTAACTTAGAAAATGAATGCACAAGATGACTCATACTGATTATTGTCATACGATGTCTGCTACTGCGCAGTAGCCAGTGAATATACAAGGAATAAGTACATACCGAGTGCTTCTTCCTTATCAATTTGTGACGCAGTTGTACTGATAAGTGGCTCGTCTCTAGTTATAAATAACATAAATAGCCTTTTACAGTCTTAAACATTATAAATATGTATATCATTTACCGATGGGCTGCCAAACTTTTGTTTATTTGCACATATCGGCGCAGGTAAAATAGGCTGCGGAGGATTTTATTTGATTAATCATATTATTTATATATTTGCGTGCCGGCTAATGACTAATCTATCTCATTTTATTATCTATATTATATATAAGTATTTATATAATATAGATAATAAAAAATATTGATATATTACTATATTATATGGGAGTTAAAGATTATATATATATATATGATCTTTAACTCCCTTGCAATATAATAATAAGAGACTAATAGGAGTCTTGTTTCAGGCACAACGTGCAGCAATCATCAAATGCTATGTCAGGAGACGTTGAACAACTGATTAACCGCTTGCAAGAGCTGCAAACTGCTAAGTACGACACTCGGGCACATATTATAGCTAGCTCCGCTCAAACCGACCGAGTTTTGGATCTCATATACGATTTGGGCACTGAAAAAACTGAAATCTCAAACAACAGTAAAGCTGTCATAGGGTCGTTGCTCCAAAACTCTTTAAAATCCATCGAGATTAGCATAAAACAAGTTGCAATTAAATACAGACGCAGATTAGAGACCGAGGTTTTGAGGAAACGATCAGCTTTACAATTTTTGATCGACGACTTTGGTGACTACCCAACTACCACTCAAGGAAAGAAATTCTCGGAAAATTTCTCGGATATAAATAAGCTTATTGAGATCCTAGACGATCTGATCTCCAAGTGGAAAGGACGCAAGGATCCCGAAGACCCGGATACTGATCGTGAAGACGAAGCTGAAGATTTACCAGCATCACATACTTGGTGGAAACGAAAATAAGTAGAGAAGTTCTGCCAACTGATGACTACTACTGAAATAAATAATTCCTTTTTCTAGTTACAACCACTGCGACACACATTAGATTATTTTTAACGTTAGTGATCTCTGCACATGTAAGAATACCAGATACACTGTGTGACTATTTTGTGTTAAAAAAAAAATGGTTTAGCAGACAAGTAATTTCTGAACAGAAACATGGGAGTAGATCCAGTAACGGGACCTGTTGTCTTAGGAGTAATTGCTGTAAGTGCATTAGTTGGTTTCGTAGCAGAGTGCGAAAAAGAAAATCAACGGAGAAGATGTGAAGAAGAAAACAGAAAAGCAATAGAGAAGGAAGCAAGGAGGAGGAGAGAGCGAGACAGAAAGGAAAGGGAGGAGAGGGAGGAGCGGGAGAGGGAGGAGCGGGAGAGGGAAGAGCGGGAAAGGGAGGAAAGAAAGAGGGAGTACATGGAGTGGAGGGAGAGGCTGAATAGGCAGAGGAGTAGAGAAGAGGAGATGAAGCAAAGACGAAGACAGAGGGAACAAGAAGCGAGAAGAGATTTGAGGATGTGGGAATCGCCTTTAATATTTGATAATGATTTTCAAGTGCAACGTACATCACTGAACTATCTGCAACCTGATTATAGAGAATTTGATAGACAACCATCCATCTTTAATGACAGATGCATGTGTGGTTTGTGCAATCTACGAGAGAGATCCAGAAATGAAAATTCTTGCGACTGCTTTCGATGCCAACAGCGAGATTTGAGGATGTGGGAATCGCCTTTAATATTTGATAATGATTTTCAAGTGCATCGTTCATCACTGAACTATCTGCAACCTGATTATAGAGAATTTGATAGACTACCATCCATCTTTAATGACCATGAGAGATCCAGAAATGAAAATTCTTGCGATTGCTCTCGATGCCAACCAATAAATTTCAATCCTTTCGAACAAAAAAAGAATTCTGTAACTATAACTATTAAACCTCCACAGATAACAGAGGTCAGAAGTCAGAATGCTAAAAAAACTGTTTCTAATACCAGCACTTCACCTAGCAACAGTCCAGGTACTAAAACTTCAAGTTCTTCTGGAAATACTTCGAAACAGGGAACGAATTCTGCACAGCAACGTTCAAGTTCTGGATCTCAACAGCCCCAACGAAATAACAACAATAATAATAATAACAACAAAAAAGATACAAAACGAGATTACGGAAAATTAAATGACTTTATGAAGATATTAAAATCTGTTTTGGATCGCTGTAACGCTTCACCAGAGTTACGTGAAAGAATATTAGCTTTTTTTGACAATTTTGAGAAACATGAAGAGAATTTCTTAAGAATTTTAAATGATTTCAGAACTCAGGACATTCCTATAGAAGATATCTTGTCAATTGTAATTAGACTATTCCAATCAGATTCTTTTGCGAGAGATGTCGCATATGGAAACTTCATTGCTATGATGGAAATCGTCGCTAAATATATAACAGAGGAACTTTCCATCGAAATAGCCAAAGATGTAAGCGGAAATACAAAACCATGGGCAGAGCAGCGCGCAGACTGTATGAAGAAAGTTGTGCAGCGCAAAAATATTGTAACCGAAATCAAGGAATTGATTGAAAAAGTGCGAAAAGAAATCATTGAAGACTATACGAACCGTCCTTTGGAACCAGATTTTTCTGGCATTTTCACGAAAGTATATCATTATTTGAAACATCGAAAAGTTCGAGGCGAAGAGTGGACTGTTACGCAATACTTCGATTGGATCCGCAAATTATTAATTGCACTTAAGCTACTGGATCCAGAGTATGCGGAGTTACAAAATGTCAATCATTCTCGACGAGAAATTGTTTTTGAAATGTACTCAACAGTCCTTGAGGGACGTTTATTTATAGTAGTCAGGGCTAGCGGCCGCATTTTGCGTATTTGCACATTCTACGTTAAAGAAAAAAAAGATAAGAAGGCTAAAGATGGCGACAAGTATGTGGATGGTAAGAAAAAATCCTAGAAATGTAAATACAATCGACTCTCGTAATTCGAAACTATTGAGTAATAATCAATTACGAATGAATAATTGATCAATTGAGTTAAAACTAAAATTTTAACCAATTTGTGCTAAAGTATGGGTCAAAATAATCATTCCACAAACAAATACAAGTTTGGACTTGTCTCAACATGTCCTTACGCGAGCATATTCTGTAATCTTTCTCTCTCTCTCTCTCTATCTTCGAATTGTCGAATGTTGGACGCCTATTGGTTCTAATTAACGCGTCGTTTTGTCTTGAAGCGATGATATTTTGTTTAAATTGCATTGCCAATTGCATAAAAGTGTATGGAGTTGTAAGAATTAACAATTTCTTATTTTTTGAGCTTTACACTTTTTCTCGCAAATCTGGACAAACAGAGGGGCACTCCCATACCCACTTTTTATCCAACTTTCGAGACACTGCGTGCTTTCTGTGGAGTGGTAGAACTGAACGCTGAACCTTTCTTCCTGACTGGAGAAATGGAAAAGAGCTTTATTTAGAATTTACAAGTATTCGTGCTTTACACCTTAGATAAATGTAGAATCATAGTATCTACTTATATGTGGAGAACCAAAGTATTTAGATCACTATTAAATTTGTCAATTAACGGCCATTATTTTTTGTTTGAATTAATTAAGCTGTCGATAAAGAATTCTTACTGAGATAGCATTATTAACCTCTACATTAACCTAATCTTTAAATTATATATTGTGAAAGCTATAAGTATTTGTCAAAGATAAAGAGACAACAGACGATAACAATATTATCAGTCACCACGTTTCAGTTCGTGAGTTCGTTCGTTTTGCTCTGGTGATAAGGCAATGCGCGGCGTTGAGCGCCGTCAGTCAACACGCAATGTTCTGAAAATTATTCGATTCGTGAGGATCGAAATGCCTTAACACTAGGTTCCTTCTGCGTATCCAGATACATATCCGCGGTGCAACAAAAAATGTTAAAAACAAATTTCAATTACGACCTATAAAGAGGGATATTATAATTTGACCTGTCTGTGGCGCCGCGCCGTAGCTCCTGAAATACAGAAGCCTTGTTTATTGCAGTGGTTCAGTTTAACAGTTATAAGCACTTTGCTAGGTAGTGATTCATTGGTTTAAGGGTTTTTCTTTTTCATTTATTATTATTAAATATGGTCCTTATTTATTTAGATATATTGATTGTTGTTATTTTTGTATCTAGCCTATGAGAGTATCATAAGTATCTATTGAATCACTGTCAAACTCGTACAATGCTATAAATTAGTTATAATTATGTTTGTAATAATAATCTTCATCTATATTAGCTTAGACTTTTAATATTTACTTAGTTAATCTATTTTTTATTTTCTAGATTTTTAAGTGATAATTGATTATAAAAATAATTACCTACTGTTATGTAACCGTAAGCTCTAACTCGTCTAGGATGTAGCGTGTAGACAGAGTAAGTATTATTTATATAATAAGGATGTCAATACTTTTTATTATCGTTGTATAATGTTTAGTCTGAACGTCAACTAAATGTATTATTAAAGTAGATATAAATATAATTAAAACAAAAAACATACAAAAAAATAGTTAAATAGAAATAAATAAATAAAATAAAAAAAATGAAATAATATATTAATAAATAACATAATATATTACAAATTTTTATATATTTTATTTTATATTTAGCGAAATAGTTTCAAACTATTTACAGCGTCAAATTGATTTTTTATAGTCCACGCAAACGAAGTTGAGGGCTAGTTTTAAATTGAAAGTCGTCTTTTGATATGAATTACTGTTATTAATAGATTTTTCTTGTTTTTTTAATAAATTGTTAAGGTAATTACTTTGTTTTTCTTTTATACCTAAATACTTTTTAAAGAAAATTGCATGGCACTTTAAACACATCTTTTATTATAACAAGGCAATGGCCAATAAAATAATGTTTTCTTTTTCACAGTCTCTAGGCAGTACTAAGTATCGAAAGTGAAAAATTGCAAATTTTTAAATTGCTGTTTCGTTCTACTAATAAGGGTACTTTTCGAATAAATACACATTTAAAAAACGCACAAACAACAATTTTATAAAAAAATTATTAAAACTATCCTTTATTACTAATCCTTTTATTTAAATAGGCTATTCAAAATTCCCTGTACCGACGCTTCTATATGCGAGATACTTAAAAATGTACAATTATTCTGGATTTCTCAAAATATTTTTGGCATTAACACTTGAATTATAAGAGTAATTTAAACAATTACATTTTTACAAAAAAGAGGACAATCAAATAAAACAAATATAAAAGTCGCACATATTAATAATATTTTACAATACGAAACTTAAAATAATGTTCACATGAGGCCAGTCGTGGCGCTGGGGCACAAAGTGGGACTGTAAACGTGACTGGTTGTGGGTTTCAATTCCTCACACGAGGAAGGGACATATTTAACTTTATATTTTCATTTCTTCGCTCTTGTGTCGAGGCGGCGAAGTGGTCCCAGAATTTGGCGAAAAGTGTGTTTAAACAGTAGATTTACTCTGCGTACCCTGCTGTGTGCGGGAACCAGAGTGAAGCTGTAAATATCTGTTTATTTATGAGTAACATATTTTCAGCGGGAAGTAGGGAAAGCATCTTAATCGGAACTGTAGGAAATGACAATATTAAAAAAAATATTTCCTCGAGTAGGAAGTGAATACGAAATCAGTTCCGTTTACAGTCGCACGCTTGTGAGCCTTCGCCACGACTGGCCTCACTCAGTATTCGGTGTCGGTAAGTCACATGACTACCGCTTCCTTGCCATGAGTCCGCAAGTGCACCTTCAAGGCTGATGCCTTCCTGAACCCTTGTCCGCAACACGCGCACGTGTACGGCCTCTCGCCAGTATGACACCTTATGTGGGAGACTAGATCAGTCTTTTGTATAAAGGCCTTGTCACAATGGGAACATTGGTATGGTTTTTCCCCTGTATGGGTCCGCCTGTGGTTCTTCAGGGTGCCCAGCACGGCAAACTTCATGTGGCAAAGATCGCAGGCGTAGGGTCTCTCTCCGCTGTGTATTCGCCTGTGCTTTGTCAGAGAGCTAGACGTCGTGAAGCCGCTGCCGCATTCATCGCAAACGAACGGGTGGGCCCCGCTGTGTTTTCTGTTGTGCGATTCCAGCTCCCCTTTTGACACGAATCTGGATATTTATACGAAATATTAAATAATTTACAGCTTTCCTTTAAAAAGTAAACGAACGACTAGAAAAGAGCGATAATCTTCAAAGAGCTGAATATATTGCTCTCTTGCTCTTGAATTATGGCTAAGAACTCTCGGTTAAGTCGCTTTTCAAACAAAAAAAATAAATCAAAATCTGTTCACCCGTTTAGTAGTTATGATGCCCACATACAGACAGACAGACACGCCAAACACCACTCTGTTATTGTCGGGCGGCGGGATTTGTGCTCTAATGGTAATAACTAACTTTTGATCGTAATTACACATTACTTGGGTTACATGGCAACGACGACATCGTGATGTAATATAGCATATGGGAATTGAACTAAAAATCGTCAGTGTTTACAATTAAGCTGCTTTTCGCGTAAAACTAACTTTCTATCTGATATTCTATACTAGTATTATATAGCTGAAGAGTTTGCTTGATTGAACACATAAACCTGAGGAAATTTTATTTTTTAGCTTCACGCTGTATCCCGCTCATAACAGGGTAGGCAGAAGAAACCTGGTTCTGGAGTTAATATAACACACAACACTTAATATAATCAATTAAATGTTTTTATAATTATATCTCCAAGTAGATACAGATGTAGATATATATAAAATTTAATTAT